>WSTY01001329.1:0-11013 GCA_019633465.1 Tulasnella sp. 417
AGATGACGACATGGACGGTGGTGGCGGTTTCATACCCATGGATACAGATGAGGATGGTGGTGGTTTCATGCCGGCAGCTGACAAGGGATCTGCCGACGAGGACTCGGCGGAGCCACCGAAGCATATACCTCTTTCTTTGATACCCCGCGCTGTAAGTGGTTTTATCACTCCGTGGTCAAACGGCCAGGATCAAAGGATTGACGCCTCTCGGTGGCCTACTATAGCTGCAAATTTTGGACCTTCCTCAAGACATTGACGTTCTTACTATCTTTGAGAATGCTGCATCTGGCTGGGGCGGACAGAAAGTTGGAGAAGAAGATGCTGTCAGCCGGAAAGACTGGCGCGCAGTCTGCGCTGTCCTCTTTGAAGACCCGCGAGACACGGGAGTCAAGGAAGACTCACTATCACCGCCACCTTCTGATGGCGTTCCGAGAGAGGACAGAGACAGTCGGGACGAAGTAGATGAAGATGATGAAGATGATGAAGACGTCTACGCTCAAAGCGACGATTCAGAAGCCGAGGAAGACGAAGGAGACTCGGATTACGGCGGTCGAGGCACTGCCAAAGCTGCAAAGCGGACGACGCGAAGCCGAGGGAAGGCCAAAGAAGTGTCTTCTGATGAAGATGCCTCTGGATCTGGATTCATAACTCTTACGTCTCGGCAGAGGAAGGAGTGCAAGGCTGCGTTCGCTCTCTTCTTTCCCGACGTGCCGCAAGACGAACTTTCCGAACAACGATTGAAGATTAAGGAGCTAGCCGAAGCGGCAAAAACGCTGAAGGAGAGAATGACCACTGAAGAGGTATGCTTTACTTGGCTCTAGTGGCTCTCCCCATCAGCGGTCAGAAACTGACATGCAACTCTTGTGGAGATTGTGGAGATGCTCGAGTACTTTTCAACCTCGCCGGACAAATCGATGAGTTTGTCTGATTTCGAACAGATGTGCATGCGCACCGGTTTAGTATAAGACCTAATTATACTCCGGAGGAGTTGTGTGTGTACTTATCTATCCAAAGCGCTTCTTTCCTGCACTTGGCTGATGCGCCAAACCCTGGGGATTTGCTACTCTATGAGTGTCAGCATCACATGCTTATACTAAGTGAATCCTATCTGATCGTGTCGGTTTGCATTCCTCTCAACAGCAGCCCTTTTCTACAATAAATATCAACGGTGTCCCCTCCACGAGAAAGGGACATCGCGCACGTGCGGTTTCCCACAGCACGGAGTTGCCGACACAGTTTTTTCCTCCACCCCACGAGCACGCAACGCTGCACGTTTTGGCGGCGTGCAGTTTGACGAGTAAGTTCTAGCGCATCTTATTTGCCGTTCTCCTTCTTCCAATGATGCTATTTTGTAATTTGCGATCGAACGTCACCGGCACCACACCAAAGGGACCACCCGCCAGTGCGTCCTGGTGCCGGAGGCTTGAGAAAACATTTATTACTTCCTGATATCTACCCATTTACTCGTTGCTTGATTAAACGGCTGACTGACTCACTCTTGACTAGGGGGCTGATATCGTGGGGGCAGATCGCTTGTCACGGGAGAGGCGGGGAGACTGCGTCTTTTAGCCCTGGATATATGTGCAATAGCTCCTGGTAATTCAGAAGTGTTGTAGTGCGTTTAGACGGCAACATGCACCGTCGAACAAATATTTTCTTGTACAAAGGCAAGTCGGCAGAAGCTCGTTTCTGAAAGATGGTGTCTATGTACAGCCCGGGTTCAAGCGCGAGATATCCGCAAGAGCTATAAGAGCGCACCCGCCCGGGTCCTCAGAGGTCGAGCTCGAGACCGCACAGCTCTCAAATTCACTCTGCCCTACAGTTGCTCTTGGAAATAAATAGATAGGACACCCCTGGCCATGGGATTCACGGTCTTCGAGATGGCATAGACTTTGCGGGCGCTTCGATTTATAATGGCCAACACTAAATTCGCGGACATGTGATCAAACAAAGAAGGGGGTCCTGAGTTGCAAGTGATCGCGCGCCGTTCCTTCAGAATCATCCACACCACTCGTCCACACCACTCATCCAACCTCCGAAGCCACCATTAATTTTACGCCCTAAACATCGTTTTAATTCGAGCACCTACGCATAACATCCAGCCTGCGGGGCTCAGAAAACTAAGACCTCGGCTCTTCAAGGACTCTGGAGATAAGTCCTAGAACCTCCGGCCGACAGCAACGATGTCATCAACACCGGCAGCCTCAAATGATCCAATACCCATATCCCTTCCCGAAAAGTTATCCCATCTTAGCCACGATGTCACACCTGGAATGGAACCTTTGGTGTCGCTTCTGCAAAATTTAGCAAAAGCCGCTCCGTCAGCGATTCGAAACAAACACAAGCTTTATTCCATCATCCTGCGCGCTGGTGAAATCTGCAATCACCTCCTGGCTATTGGCGCCGGTCCAGAGGCTGTTGGACTTGAAAGCCTTGACGAATACTGCAACTTGATTGATTTACTCGAGGAGTAAGATCTATTTCCAATGGATTGATTCACGAGCTCACCTGAGCGATAGGCATTTGCTTCGGACCGCGGGACTTTTGGTTGCAGAGCAAGGTCTCTTGAGCCCTGAAATATGTTCATCCTGGTCGGAGACTCGGGCAGGGCTTGTTGAAATCATGGACGGATTACATAAATCCCCGTTCACAGTAAGTTCAACAACCTTTCTTGACGCATCATGAGCTGACTCCTTGGCACCAAGTTCGATCGGTCCAACCTAGAAGATGAACTTGCAAAAAACATCCTTTTCGATGATTGTTACTGGTTTTCTTTTCTGTTGCATGAAGGAATCGAAAAAGAGTTTGGTCTCCGATTTTCACCTCCAGAAGCAGTTGCCGCTGTGAAGGAAAGTCTGGGATACCTCGAGCGGGAAATCAAACATGGTCGTATTAATGTATGTTTTTCACATATGATATCGCTAAGCTGGGGCTCAGAAACGTCAACATTTTAGGAAACAGTCCGGGGGAGCGCGATCAATATTGCCTCAAACCTATACGAGAATATGGCAGCGTTAGAAGCTACACCTTCAGACCCTCAGGCTGAACCTGCATTCATTCCCGCAAGCCAGGACGCGCTTATTAAAGAGTTGTTCGAGTACGTTGAACATAGCACCCCCAATCAACACTAGTGCTAAACCTCTCGACAGCGCGTTCTCCACGCTCAATCTCGAATCTTTTCCTGAGACTAAAGGGCTACAGAAACTCGTGGAACCCGAGTTGATCATCGCCAAACCTCCATCAACAAAAAGCTCCGGCTCGGATCATGCCGAAACACAGCCGGTCAACCTTGCCCTTCCACCTCCACCCCCAACAGGTTAGAAAAGAGGTTATGAACTGATCTTTAGCTAAATTAACTTGACTTGAAGATAAGCCCACGGAGTTGTTTTGGTCGTCCCGAGCAGAACCCAGCTCCAAGCCATCCTTCTTCGGGCGTTTTGACAACATGACTCAAAGAGAGAAAACCGTATATTCTGTGAATGAAAGAGCCCTGAATGAGAAAGCAAACGAGGATTGGGTCGTAACGATTACTGGTACAGTAACCTAACTCATCACGCTCTCCAAAGGGCAAGTCGACATCTGAACACGATTCTTTTGCGCCTTGTGAATAGTAAAAGGAACTGAGTACTCAGCCGGCCCAACGAAGAAAAAGCGAGCAGCGAGAGATGCAGCCGCCGAAAAGGCATTAAGAAGTCTCGGCTGGCTGTAAAATTGTTGCACTATCCCCAACACCAAGGGAAGCCCGTATACCGGATCTCTTAACGCTGCCCTTCGTCCTTACATCAGTTTTTACAGTATTAGGCTCTTAGAATATATGTAATGGATATGCGTAGGCGTGTCGTGATTGGCCGCGAGGGTCAGTGCACGTAGTAACTAGTTTATCTTCTCATCTCTTTGACTATTGCTGCCAATGCGACTCCCGCAAAAGTCCAAACTACTAAGCAACGTCACACACTCCAAATGGCTGCTCGGGCTACCGTCATTTTGCTTCATGGTCAACCCCAGCAAGGTGTCTTGCTTTCACCACGTGATTATCACGAGTTTACTAGATTAGATACTATCGTCGTCGCCGGCACGAGCTATAGTATTTGGGTCATCTTTAGCGCAAAATACCTCGCCGCACTTGGGAAGACCCTACAGGTCGGGTGGTTAGCCCTCCCAGAGTTCCCATCTCCTCTTCCCCACCATCCAAGCCCTCTGCCTATGGAAGGGATTGGGAATGAGCTCAAACTAATATGTCACCTTGATTTTAAAAATACTTCCGTCTTAGTCGACGCCATCGGGTCACTGCAAGGCCAGGCGGGCCCAGCCCAGCCGACTGGGGCTGCCGGCGATACGACGTTCCTGCCTATTCCTGCAGCTCGTCCGATTCTCACGGGTACAATTTGAGCACACGTGATCCCGACGACACTGAGAGTCTAACCACACACTCGATAGTCTAGGGGCGTAGCGCTAGAAAAGACCCACCTTACGCGCCATCCGACGCACTCCATGATGTTTGACGAGTTCGCAAAAGACATTGTCCGACGCTTTTCCCGATCCGACATACCTAGGGCGCGTTGGATTCTTCAGCACTGCGCGGTACTCGAGGAAGCCGGCTCTCAAATAGACGACACCCAAAGGTAATGGCGACGATATATTACTTGCTCGTGCTAAAAATTAAACCATGGTGGAGACGTACCACCCTGCAACTCTCCTTGGCCGCTCTCCAGAGAATGCGAGACGGGCCTCCGTATGACATGGATGATGTCAACGATCCTGTACGGGCGGCGGTGCATGCACTTGATCCCGTACCTCTTGGACAGGTGCGCCACCACCTACTTTGCCTTCATAGTCTTACTAACGCCTCTGCAAGTTAGCCTTCAAAAAAGTTCCCAGATGAAAAGAATCGAATCCAGTCCTTGATTGCCGCTGCTGAAAATCTTAATGTAGGTGGCATTTCCAACTTTATCCTTCCACACACGCATATTTATGAGAAGCGAGATAGCAAAAGATCGGAAATCCTGGTCCGACTGTTCCCATCAGCGTCGGTGTTTCCATTTGCAGGCGAACACCAGACAGTCCGGAGGCACAAGTCGAAACAAAAGACTGTGAGGATCCTGCTCCTAACTCGCAAGTGTTGAGCTCATGAGCTCACCAACAAATGTCGCATCAGATACGCTCTCCACAGCCGGTGGCTACACTTTGGACGACATTTTCTTTGTTATGCGCCTCTATGGCACAGCACGTTTCCCCGATTACCCCTATTTCTACTCCAAATCTGTTAAACAACACATATTCACTCGCGAAGGCTCGAAGTTTGAATATAAAAAACCGTCGCAACCACTTGGGGGACTGCCGAGGACAAGCGAGGCCTATGATGCTGTTGGTGTTTATCTGGTCGTCTCCGATCAGAAATTCCTTCTGCTTGTCAGGGGAGTGCCCCCGGGTTCCGGAGAGAATGATAAGGTCTATATAATCAATCGTGCGTGTTCCGCTACAAGCTGCTTCGGTCAGAGGTTTTACTCGATGACTCTAGAAATGGAGGGCCTCATCACGGCCGATCCGCCACCAGATCAAACCCGAACGTTCTACCACCATTCCAGGAGTTCCGAGTATGCCTTTCCCCCAAACACACGTTGTGAAGCTACTTGGAAATCTCTTAAGGCCAAGGCATACGAGGCGGAGTGGATAGTGCGTGTGGGGTAGAGCCTGATCCACACCTGACTAGGAAGTTGATGTCCCAAGGGTAAATCGTCTCTGAACTGGAGAGTTGGGGAGGTAGCCCTGGATATAGCGCCTCAGTAACGCCGAAGTATAGCATTGAATCGAACCGCTTTATTCCCCACGCATCACCCCGCTGGTGGGCACCTTAAACCCAGAGCTCAGGATGGTCGGGCAGACTCACGGGCAGGGAGGGGCACCGAAGCACCCAAACGGGACGCAGAGGCGACTGGAGTACCTGTTGGTGTTGTACTGGTCATCTCGAGCCGGTATTTTTCGAATTCTCCATGCCGATATGCCCCTACCTTCAATCAGTTAGAGAACGAGCCTTCTGGGATACCATCTCGGTCATGTTATACGGGACGATATCCCAGAGTGAGTCGACCTCGATGCTGTCGAAAAGAGTCAACAGGACCGACTGTGTTCTGTCTGATCTGCGCGGTTATATATACTTCTCAGCATCCTGAGATTCGTCGCCTTCCATGGAAGATGTTTGGTGTAGGTGTGATGTGAGGAGGGTCGCGATTAAAATATAAATAAATATTATTGTTTTCTTATGTACAAGGGTGAGAAGAGGGATGAGACGATTACGGAGAGGGTGAGGAAGAGAGAATACATGGGACGCAGTAAAACGCCAACGATGGGAGCAAAGGAAACGAATGCAAGTCTATGATATCGATTCCACCGAATCATTCTCTGAAAACACCACTCACCGCTCTCTTGCTTCCAACCCCAGGCCCCAACCCAAAGCTGGAGACCAAAACGATGCCTTCTCAGACAAAGAGCAAACAACCCAACTCACCTTCTCCCCAGAGCGAGCATCCAGCCGGCCTGATCTCACCAAACCATGGGGGTTTTCCCCGCTACACATGGCCGGGGACGTGGACGATCGCAATTCGCGATCGCCCATCGTCGCGCCTAAGGTCGCCTGCGACAACCCCCTTCCGAAGAAAGGAATGTCCAAACGCCTCATCTCCAGTCAGCGACTTCAGGCGCAGTAGCTAGAGTCACGAGATTGGTGAACGCTTTCTTGGTTCCCTCTCGCCGCTACCTTCACGCGTGGTACGCCATACTAGGGGCTTCGATCAGGCGAAAGAGATAAAATTACTCACAACTGGAGGCTCCCATCACCCGGAGAGCCGAGCTAATGGTTTCTTGAGAGGGGTGAGATGGGCGTTGCTGGTTATCCGATCGGACTTCGCTTGGCTCCGTTTTTGGGTAGAGGGCCTGAGGCTTGAAGGTCGAGATTGGTGGAGGTATTGAGCAGAAGAATGATGAACGACGGTGGTGATTGTGGAATCGAGAACGAGCTGAAGGGTTTGGGGAGTTTTTTTTTTTTTTTGGTTTTGTGTTTTTGTTTTTTTTCTTTTTTTGGCACGAGAGTAATTGAAGAAAGAGTAGGTTTCTTACGTGCGGCCAGGGGATGAGGGATGAAGCTCTTCCAAGTGCCTCAGTTTGACGCCGTACCCGAGGGACCAGCCCCGGGATTCCCCTCATCCTCGCGACGCTGCTCGCGCTCTGCGAGCTTGTGCTTCCTCGCCGTACGCCTCTTCCCTCCCCGGTGGGCCTTTTTCTTTGGAACCTCCTCTGTCGCATTCTCCTCTTCCGTCGCCTCCTCCATGAACCCCATCGAGTCGGGCCCAGGCTCCTGACGTTGGGAGGCACGCTCTGCTAGCAGGGGTAACAGAGGGTGCAATCCCTGACGAGTCACCGCCGCCTGCTCCGCGGGTAGAGACTGCGGCATCATCGTGTCGGCGGGGTACTGATGAAAGCTCGTTGGGATGTGCTGGGCTGCGGCAGAATTGGCCGAGGGATGGTAGCCCAATGGCCCAGGTTGATTGGGGACAGGGGTCTGGTAGATGATTGTGGCATGCTGATGCGTGGAGGAGTTGGTGTCCCGATGGTACGCGCTAGGGCCTTCTTGATGGGCGAAGGTGTTGTAGGGGATCGGGGGCAAGCTGCCTGAACCGGAGGGCGGAAGGCTTGGCAGAGTTGGGACCGCAGAGAGGAGAACTTGGGAGGTGGAAGTCTGACGCTCTTGTAAAGGAGGCCTCGGAGGTCCAATGTCATCGCTGTGGTAAACCAATGACGACTTGGAAGCGGCAGGAAGTGGTGCCGGGGGACCCTCGACTCCGTAGTCGTCCGAACTATCTGCTTCGCCCAGAGCCAGTGCCACGGGGTCTTCCACCTCAATGCCCGGGACAGATTCGGCGAGGCTGATCGGAGTTGGCCGGACTGAGTTGGTATCAGCAGTGACATCGGTCGCTTCAACGACGCCTCCAGGAATCTCGAGGAGGACTGCGGCCAGTTGCGGTGCCCATGGGTGATGAATCGAGATCGACTGCAGTAAGATCCCGAGCAGAAGCGAGTCGAGATTGGCAGGGCGGTCCGACAGGTAGTAGGTGTGGGGCTGGCTGGTGAACCACTGAGATGTCCATTCCGTGGGCCGGTGAGGTGAGGTCGTGACGAGGGCGGAAAGGATCAGTACACCTTCAGTGGATGGGATCTTGATCCGGTCGACAGGGAAGCGGTCCCGGTCTGGACTGAAGGCTTGGCTGGTGACCTGGCTAACGACCCCGGTGGAGGGATACTCCTTGCGCTGAATTGCGGAGCCGAAGTGAGGCATGCGAACCGAACAAAGCTCACGACCGCCTGTAGATTCAAGCTGGATAATCCAGGTAATGAAGGGAAGTCAGTCACTTTCAAAATGATAGTTGAAGAGATACCCACCTGTTCAGATGCCATAAGGCGGACCTGGATCCCAGCCAGTTGTGGTGCCCATGGGTGATAGCTCACGGGCGAAGCCAGTAAGATGCTGAGCAGCGCTGAGTCGAGGGCGTTGGGTTGAACAAGAACCACGTCGCGGTTGGAAGGCCCATTGGACAGGTAGTAAGTAGATTTCCGACGAGGAATCCACAGAGCTCTCCATTGGTCGGGCCTTTTTGGCGAGTTGGTGATGTACGAGTACAGGAGGAGAAGGCCTTCGACCGAAGGGACCTCAACCCAGGCCACAGGAACCCGCGTGGGTTTGAATTGGACAACCTGAGTACATAGAACGTCAGCTACGAACCATATGAGCCTTCGAGTGTAACGTACCAACTCCGATGTCAAGCGGTGGGGCTGAAGGGCTCGCTTCCGGAGAAGAACCTGAACCACGACGAGGAATGCCAACACGTCCAGGTAGAAGACGACGACTATCTCCATTAGCCAAGCAAGGGTGCATTGACACCGGTGACGATGACTAGTCCAGAACGCCTGGGGGCCGTGAGCCAGCTTGGGGGCGAAGGCGACATGACCGGCGTCGGCGAGGCTCGGGGTGGCTCGGAACGCGGTTGGGATCGAAATCGACGAGTCGACGAGGAAAGCGTAAACTGGGAGCACGCAAGGGAGCAGGGAAGTCAGCGGAAATGGCCGAGAGTAATTAAAACAGACGATCGCAGAAGCTGTACCATAAATGGAAGGGATGGGAAACGCACCTGAATGCTTCGCACTGTTGTGGCCCGGTGCGACCAAAGTCGGCGAGACCTCGACCGTCGCCTTGCGGGTGAAGCATGCGTCGGTGAAAGTTTTAGTCGGATATACAGGGGTTGGAGCAGGAGCTATAGGAGGTGTGATTAGAGGGGATCCGGGTGGCAAAGGGCAAGTGGGATCCTTACCAATGTGCGCGAGCCCGCTCAAGGCATAGTCGAGCAGAGTTGGCCCGAAAGCCAATACAATGATGAGAGCGGCAAGGAACCTCATGATAAAAGCAAGAAGACGTTCACAACTCGAAGAGCAAGCGGTCAAAATGACTGGGAGCGAGAGGTTGCGAGGTCGTTGGGAGAAGAGGAAAGCAAGAGCGGGAAACTCGCGCGCCTGCCCCTATAACCACCCGCTGCTTACCCAAGCAGTCACGCTTAGCAAGAAAGTAGAAACCCAAGGCTGCAAATAGACTCAACTCCATACCGCATAGCTCATGATGTTCCTATCCGGTTCACCCAATCCCAATACGCGGAGTAGGGGAGACGTTGCCGGGGCCCGGAAGCAACCCGACTGACCCGCGATGCCAGGAAAACATCTTTTCCTAGCTCTTGCCCAGTCTGCCATATCTTCAAGCCATCAAATGTTGGACGTCTTAGATCAAGCCGAGCTGCGCACCACTCCAGAAAACATCACGCAACATCTAAGCCGCAGTAAGCTTAATCCGTTTGATTATGGCCTGCGCGTTGTCTATCTCGCTTGTTATTCTCGCCATAGTACTCTAATTTTGGAAGCTCTGGATCGTAGGCTTGGGTAGGTTGCACGTGACCAATGTGATTCGCCGAGCGCATCCCCGACTGCAAACCGCACATGCTCTTTCGAGTCAGGTCCACCGCTCCAGTAAGACCCGCGACGGCCTCTCATTGAGGGGCCGGTAGGCAAAATGTCTCCCATTCTCCCCTCAACATCACCGATCATACTCAGGTCTTCCATTCAACTGAATGTTCATGACTCATGTGAGTGTTCCAGGAAGTATAGACCCTGGATCTTGTGTCTCTTAGGAGACAAGATGCCGTCGGTGTTTCTGATGCCAAGCGTACCTGGGCGGTTTGGTATCGCCTATCTGCAGTTACTCCGACTGCCTCGTTGGGTGTGTGAGTCGCGTGCCGTGCTTTGTAATGTTTACACAAGGAAGGCTCTTCACCCTTCACGCTCGGTCGTCACTATACCGCTCTCCGTGACCAGCGGAATAGGACACCCGGGGACCACAAACCGATTGCATATATATAATGGTGTAAGGCCCTGGGGGCTGGCACTGCTTTGACATCAAGTGCATCTTCAGCGACATCGGTACCCACACCAGCGTTCAAGAGTCACTAGCCCCTCGCTACATAAGACCAGTTTTACCCGGTCAAGCCCGAAGGCATTAGCTGATCTCGAACGAGGAAAATCTCCTTCGATGGATTCGAGTCGCAATTCCGTTCTTGGTGAGACCATCGTGGGCGGTCACGAAGATGAAGATGCCTACATCAAGAAAGAGCAAGCCCGTGAAGAGCTTGGTCATCGTATGGCAGAAGACGAAGCTCAAGCACCCGCAGGTCCTCGCAAATTCCAACACGGGTGTAAGTACCTATTTCGAGTTATCCAGCTGGCCTCTCATTGTCTTATTCTTCTCAATTTTTTTTCTCCTTTAGTTTGGGACCCAGAGGTCGCTCATCTTCGTAAAATTTACTTCAAGATCCTCGGTTTGACCGTCTTTCTCCTCGTCATTTCGATGTGGATTTTCTTCCCTATCTACTGGGGATCCCTGGGAGAGACGGTCCAACACGTGCCCAGCCTCACTGGATATGT
>WSTY01001330.1:0-11003 GCA_019633465.1 Tulasnella sp. 417
CCTTGGATGAATTCGCTCACGTTCCCGTGTGGCTCCCATGGTGATATCAGCCAGGCCTCTTTACGACCAAATTCAGCGCTGAAGCCGATGAACTTGGCAATACCGGGATGTTCTTTGAGGCGAGCCCATAGCAAGACCTCTTTCGTAAAAGCCTAGTGTGCACCAGGCACCGCCAAGTCAATACCCCATAATGTAAGAGGAATGACGGACTGACCTGTTTTAGATTCGACCTGTCATAGATCGCGGATAAATTGATTTCTTTGACAGCGACTATTTGAGGTTGGTCGTTTAGACGTGAAACGATCGAGGTGGGACGGTCGGAGGGGGCATGGAGCTGCGCTTGGCGGACGACACCGTATCCGCCGGCACGCGTTTCGCCGTTGGGAATGAAAACTATTCTTCGGCTGTTTATATGATATTCTTTGAGTGTATTGTACGCCTCGTTCTATGTTCTCAGAACTGTGAGTCATTGTGAGCCGGATTGAAGCCTTCAGCGACTCACCACCGCCAGGCTTCTGTAGACTGTCAGCCTGTCTCTGCTCCACGTTTTCAACGGTCGTCATTCTGTGCAAGTGAGACTTGAAGTAGCTGAGTGCGAGGTTATATGGAGGGTCGCTGCGACAAGAGTGGACCGGCGGTGGTGGCGGGAGTATAATCATCCACCATTGGTAAACATTCGATTTGAAATTTTGTGGGGAACTCCCAAAAATCGTTTTGAAAATTGATGTAGATAGTTCAGGGATCTTTATGCTATTAACCTCCAGAAAGTACCCATCCATGCCTTTATGATCTGTACAAACATTTTCCCATCCTTTTGCTATTTCAGTTTTCCATCCTACCTCTATCTCCCATTTAATTCCCAATTTGGTTTAGCAGCAAATTCCTATTTCCCATGATGGGTGTGATGATTGGCCTTCAATTCCCATCCAAACCCCCATTCCGTCCAATTGCAGTTCCCATTCAATTTCCATTTTCATCCTACCCCCGTTCCCCCATCGCTTACATATTAAACTACTGTCGTGCTAGCCCAATTTACCTTGAGCAGCTTCTCCTGCAGTGCCCACCCCTGTCGATATGCGTGCTTTGCTCAAATAGATACAGGGCAGCATGCGAACCGTGGGAATCGGCGAATCGCCGAGTGGGGAACCCGACCGTTCATGTATGGACGGGTTTTGCTATTTGATTTGTTAAGGAACAAGGAGCCGCTAGTCTTAAGTGGTTGTAGAATAGAGCCAATAGTGAGACATATTTCTTCTAAATGAATCGATAGTGTGAGGCTTCGCTATAATTTTTTTCTTTTGGGCAATCCCCTAGCGTGGGATCTGAATGTTCGGATTCTACAATCTGGCAACTGGTTGCCCAAAAGGGATGATTCTATTCGGGCCCCCTAGCCACCAGCCCACAGCCCCCTCTGGGAAATGACCTCAGCCAAACAACCCGATGGAAATAAGGGTCCGAGCCTCAGAGTTGTCACATCACGCGACTTTGCCCGGCCCTCACCGCCAGGGACGATGCCAATACCGACCGACGTGCCAATTGAGTGTTCCCATCCCTCCCCTGGTCGCCGTCCTGGATGACGACGGTGCGTCAGTCGGCATTGGCATCGTCCCTGGCGGCGAGGGCAGGGTAAAGTCGCATGATGTAACAATTCTGAGGGTGGGGACCCTTATTTCCCTCGGGTCATTTGGCTGAGGTTATTTCCGAGGGGGTGCTGTGGGTTGCTGAGTAGAATTATGTGCCCAAAAGCAGGAAGCTCCTAAAGCAAGTTTTGCAAAAGAAGGAGCGAATTAATACCTAACTTTGTATACTACTATAATAGCAACATCCGCAGAACTGAGCAACTTGAGGGTGATTTACGGATCAGGCACGGTAAGGTAAGAACCGCACTTCGGCACCGGACTTAGATCCGATAGAACCTTTGAAAGGATAATAATTTATTTGCGTAAGATACAGGCACTAATGACCTTGTTTGAGATGTTCCGAGGCTTTCTCCGCGGAGAAAGCGCTGGGTTACAGGCGCATTGGGCTTGTCTGTCGCATTTGGTGCTACCCAAAGAATAGGAAATAGGTAGCAGTAATCATACCACTCAACTCGTATTAATTAGTGCTTTTTAACAGCTTTATTTTCGTAAAGCCATCTGCACAATCAAGAGATCGAATGCGGAGGTGGGCCACTATGTGTAAAATGTGGCAGCCAGCTCAGTAAAGAGATGACTAGTTTGGACTGCCTGAAGTTGCCTGAATCCAAGAATGGGACAAGAATTAATAAAAATAAAACGAAATCTTCCAAGGGTGGAAATCCAAAGAGTTGCTTTCCAACAAAAGCTAGTAGTGTTGTCACTGTCTTAAATGGCAAGCATGAATGTCTGAGGAGTATTACCGCATCACTAGATTCCTGTATTATGCATTTTAATCCTATTTTTACAAGGTACAGTTACGTTTTGCACTACTAGCCATTGGTAATACTTATCCATTCACTAGGCTACCTGGTAAATTTCGCACTTTGTAACCCAACTAAAGATCCGATCTCTCATTTCCGTTAGTAACCCTATGATAGTAGTAGCGTTAGAAAGCGCCCGTTATTACGAGTGAAATGGTAGAATTACTACTTCTAATTCCAATTCACTCGATATCAATGGCCTTGACCAAAAAGCCCGAGCCGGCACTTAACCTCTTTTAGGGAAAGCAACCCTGCCCCCCCTTCGGCTCTTTCCTTTCAGAAACAGTCCCAAAACAGCCTGAACAGCTTTCTAAAGTATTTTCGTACTACTTACAAACACTGGCGTGCCTTAGAACACTTTATTTGCTCAAGAGGTAAGTCCATATCTTGAGCGCCACGAGCGCCACTTTCACCGTGTCTAAACGGTATTCTGGCCATAGCCCACTCAGACCTTCAAAGTTTCGCAAATATAAACCTATCCACAAGAAGCTTTCAATTTGCTCTATCCTTCTCTGAGATTAGCGCAACAAGATATCCCCTTCCGAGCAATTCCAGCGAGAGGTAGAACTTGAACACGCGGATCCCACGCCTCCCTCATCCAGTTTCCTGCTTGTTTCAAGCTCACACAATTAGTACAGTAGCGATTGCATTTCATTATTAGTTTTTGTCTAACTAACATCTTTAGCTGCAATTTACCCTTAAATCACTTATGTAGCAGGGCTGATACCCACCATTCCCTACGAGTTTCGTTCTCACGGTTCCCAACGTTACTACTTGTAGCTACTGACTCCCAACAGCTCCATTCCTCGATTTTCACAGCATTATCACACATATGACTATGTATATTAGCATATCTGCAAATATCAGGACGAAGTTTGGCTGTGTTTTACCTCCCTGGACAGCAGGCCTGGTGGCGGGAGGCAGGGAGTAGAATTTGAGCGATCGAATCCCACGCCCTTTCCTTCTCCTGGGCTCTCACCCAGAGTCTCCCCACCTAGATAGAACAATAGCAACAATATATCATTAGGCGAACCACATCTATAAAACTCCCCCACTCCTCCTTCCGTCAGTACAAGGAACATTTCTCCCCCTAGTAGGGTATGGAACGACCTATTCCCACGGTTCGCTTCCACTGCCATTACTCGGCCAGCAATATATTTTCATTTGATTCCATGTTGTTGAGTGATTAAATGACGGTTTATGTGGGTACATAAGGCTGAATCATCATTCTCACGGTTTGCCTTTGTAGTGAACCGGATGGGAAATGTTAAATTCCTTGAATGGGAATTAGAAAGACGCATTGAATGATGCGGATGGGAATTCCAGTATCGGTTGGAAATTAGTGTGTGGATGGGAACGTTAGTATTGATTGACTATGACGTACTGATGGGAACCGATGGGTCACGCTAGATTGTGGATAAAGCTGGGGGTAGAGCCCAGGATTTGAAAACGAATATTGGGGGGTCCCCAGCTATTTTCAAATCCGGTGTTTACCAAGGCTCAATCATCATGATCAGGGCGGCTCACCGCCTTCTAGCAGCCGGCGCTTATGACCTTCCCGTTCCCAGATTTAACCCTAGAGGAAGCTTTCGCGCCACCCAAATGCATTTTGGTATTATGACATCGTGCAGGTGTCTCGGATGCCGTGGCTTAGAGTAGAGTTTTGCTCATCACTCTATTGCAGTAACATTGGTTTAGATATGATGGCTAGTTCAGCGAAATGAGTGCAGCTCAGGAGGCTTCGACTCCCATTAAACTTTGAAGTTCAGTCAACTGAGCGTTGCCTCCGTTGCTAACCCTTGTATTGGGCCTGACATCAACGCAGGGGCGACGCATCGGTGCATGAAAGCAACCACCAACTACGGCTACACATTCCGTCGCCAACGGAGGCACCTACATTACTATAAGCTTTACAACGCCCAGAATGCCCAAACTCGAGGTTGGATTATTTCAGACCCTGAAGCTGAGGAGCGAATGGGGGTGTCGGATTTACCTGGGGTTCGGTAGAAGCGTAGGACACCAGATGCAGCATACTTGGCGGAAGTAGTTCCCAATAGGGAATCATCCAACGAACTCTGGACACTTCAAAGGTAGGTCAGTGGTATGAAGATACTTCAACTTCACAATTGAATATTGCAGTTCTTTGCACGACCCCAATCGCCCTTCTTGCACGACAGCCTGGACTCCCAGAATGGCTGATATCATTTCAGTACTAGAATACATTAAATTGACATGGATAATATGATGTTTGCGTCGATAACGTCGCTACGGTAATGGTCTGTAGTCAGGCCGCCCTTCGGTTGGCTTACGTGGTGGTCGCTGGGCCGTGGTCTGGGCGTCTCCATAAGGCTTTTGAACTGAGCGGTGAGTTCCCCGGCTGAGGGCGACTGGTAAACGCCTCCGGGCGTCAAGAAGTGACGGGAGAGGCTTGGTCGAGCCGTCTCGAGGCCTGGGCATCGGGGCGGGTTTATCTGGCTCGTGGCGCGGCTGTGCTGGTGGTGTGCGATAGGGAAGGGTCGTCCCGTAGACGTTGAAACGCAGCGCGCATTGTCATTCGATCCTTAGGATCTTTCTTCCAACACGCTTCTGCAACTTCCCAGGTCTTCAGGTATGATGTTCCGGTAGCAGATTCGAGGGGGCTTTTCCGTGGTCGCTCGTCCTTTTGCATTACCGCTAGGATAACGGCTGTCTCGTTCACGATGTAGGCGAATGGAACATCTCCTGTGATAACCTGTCCGAGAGACGTCAGTAACTGCTCTTAGAGTATCGATGAAAGTCAAAAGGGGCAAAGATTGTACCTCAACGATGGTCATTGCGAAAGCATACGCATCCGAACCAAAAGATTTTGGAACGTCCTCCCATAATTCCGGGCTCTGCCAACGAACAGTTCCGGCTCCCCTCATCGCAGTGGAAGTCTTCGAGTGCGTTACCCTGGTAAGACCGAAGTCGCAGAGAAGGGAATGGCCGTTGTCATGGATGAGAATGTTACTACCCTTGATGTCGCCGTGGATGACGTTACTGCCGTGCAGGTAGCTGACGGCATCGGCAACCTCGCAAAGCTATTAAATGAGCAGTGAGATCTGCACCCAAATTGAAGAAGTGGTCAAAGAAGGTGGCTTACCAACCGGATTCGATTTAATTTGGGATTAATCTTCACATAGTCGATCAAAGTCCCGTTCTTGATAAAGGGGCTGACAAAGTAAAAGTGTCCGTCCCTCTGAAAGGTGCCCAAAAATTCCAAAACGTGAGGATGTCGGAGGCCACGCCAGGTCATCGCCTCTCTTTGAAATCTCTAAAAATGGCGGGGATTGTGTCGGATTCCCTGAACTCCCGCTTTAGCGAAAAACGACACGTACTCTGATCGCAGCACCATCGTATCCCGTTCCTTTTACCCGCGGTCTCTTAAGAGCGACTTTGCCGGCATTGGCGTGCATACCTTCAAACAGGTCGCCAAAGTGTCCGCCCAGGTTGATGGGATCTGAGGACATGGAGACAATGAGGGAGCCTATGTCATTGATGCGGAGATATTCGATCAAGATGGCATCCTGAGTTGACAAACATTTCGAATGCTCGATCTCGTTCCCGCATTTGCGCCATTCGGCGATAGCTGTGTCGTACCAAGCGAGAGATTCCTCTATGAGGCCGAGGGTTAACTTTGAATCGGCCAAGAGAGCGGCTGCCTCCGCCAATCTCGGGTCGGTGTCGGGTGCAACTTTTTGATAAATAGAGAACGACTCCTCCAGAGCTGAGACCGCTTCTTGGATGCGGCCCTGTTTCCGGAAACACATTCCCAACCAGAAGAGCGCTTGACCTAGTCTCCATCCAGCGTCGCAGCGTCGGGCGACGCTAACCGACTCGTGGAGTAGCACTTCTGCTTCTGCGTGGGTGCCCTGCTGGAGTTTGACGATCCCCAAGCGGCCGAGGGAAGTGCTCAATCCGGGCTCCCATCCAATGTTCTTGGAGATATCGTGGGCCCTCTGAAAGGCAGAGATAGCAATGTCGATGTGATCGAGTTGCGCGTTTGTGACTCCGAGGGCAATGAGTGCGTTGGATTCTCCTAGCCTGTCGCCACAGCGAGATGCAACATCTACAGCTTCATCCAAAATAGACACCGCTTCTTGAGTTCGACCCTCCCTTTGGTACTGTTCTCCTAGTCCCTGGAGACATTTTGCAACACCCACGTTTTTCTCTTTCGCCCGGAAGATATCCAAGCTCTCCTGCAGTTTGCCTTTGGCGCCCACTGAATATGGTTCCGCAAGCGCCATCCAGTACAGGGCATCTGCTACGCCGATATCATCCTGGAGACTCCTACACTTCTCCAAGGCAGCGGAAGCCGCGTTCCGGCATTTGACCATGTTCGAGCCCCGGTCGCTCGCAGCTGCTTGATTGAGAAGAACGCTGGCGACCCCCTCGTCGTTTCTTTCTTCTTCATACAGAGCCAGAGCCCGCTCGAGGTAGGCGAATCCTCTATCGTGATTGCCTTTCCAACTCTCTAGGACTCCTAGGCTTTCCAGCAGAGCAGGCGATCGTTGCTGCGGATCCGCAGTCTCGGCAGTGGGAGGGCAGTGAGGCTACATAAGGATGCTTAGCGACGGTTTGTATCGGGATCCAAGAGAAGGAGAGACCCACAAGGTACTCAAAGATCGTTTTGCACATGACGCTTGTCGGGCGTTGCAGCGGATCGAATGCCCAGCACCTCGTCATCAAGTCCCAAAGCTGGAGGCACTCGCGGAAGAGAGACTCCCCGTTAACCGGAGGAAGGGGATTTTCGAAAATCTTGCGCATCAAGACATAGTCTGCCACAACCTCCCCGTAAGGATGCTTGGCTGTCATTATCTAACCGAACGAGGCAAATTAGTAGGAGGCCATGATAGAGAAATAATTGGCATGCCTCCCACACCACCCAGGCCCAAGCATAGATGTCACAGCTAGCCGTGCTTGGCTGACCCGTGAGCAGTTCGGGGCTGGGCCAGCGGATGCCTCCTTTCACCCAGAAGCCGTCCGGGTCCTCCAGCCTAGCGAACCCACTATCCTCATACAGTCGTGAGTCCCCAAAGTCGCATAAAACAGCCCTGTATTCCGAGTTGACGAGAACGTTAGGCTTCCGCCATCATCTTAGTTAAACGGACCGTCGCCTTCTGGAGGATCGTGACATACGGATTTAATGCATCCATGACACACTGGCGGGTCCAGCTGGTGAAGAAAGTCTAACGCATCGATGATGTCGTAAACCTGGTACAGCGCGAATTGTGAGCGCGAGGGTTTTCCAAGAGGGAAACCGACACCCACAAGCGACAACTTTTCTGGCACTTCGAGCTCACGTCCTTGGACGAATTCGCTCACGTTCCCGTAAGACTCCCATGGTGATATCAGCCAAAACTCTTTGCGACCGAAGTCAGCGCAGAAGCCGAGGAACGGGAGGATGCCAGGATGCCTCTTGATGCGAGACCAAACCAAAGCCTCTATCGTACAGGACTAACATCCGCGGTCGAGTAAGTACGTTAGCCACTGGGAGGAAGTATGTACCCACCCGCTTCAAGTCAGATGCATCATACATTGCTGAAACCTTGATCTCTTTGACGGCTACGACTTGAGGCTGGCCCGATCGACCCAACCATGTCGAAAGGTATGAGGTATGGAGGTGTGCTTTGCGTACGATGCCATAGCCACCCGACCGTCTTTCCCGGTCGGCTGTGAAAGTAATTCTGCGGGGGTTTATTCTATATCCCTCCAGCGAGCGGTACGCCTCGTCCTAGGTTCTCCGTCCCGTGAGTGATTGCGAACTGGACCGAAGCGCTCATGGACCTACAACTGCCAACCTGTTATCAGCCCGCCTCTGTTCTCTACTTTCAGCGGTTGTCATTGTGTCCAAGGAAGAGTTATAATAGCTGAGAAAGAACCTATTGGGGGTCGCTGCGGCAAAAGTGGCGAGCGGGGTGGTCGTTGAGCAGGGTAAGGCCGGATACTCACCACCTCATCATGTTAATCGCCGCCGGCGCTTGTGGCATTGATGTTCGTCCAATAGGAACGCCTCCGAACATTCTAGGCCTTCTCGCTTCTTAAAAGTGCAGGATAGAGTTAATCTGATCATGCGGCTTGGATTGGATCATCGTGGATCGATGGAATGTGGTAGCCACTGACTCCGATTCGATAGTTGAGCGATCGAATTCGAAGTAGGTATGGCTAACGAGACTTCGACTCCCGTTTAACTTTAAAGGTTTTTGGGGTGAGCAGCATGCTTTATTCGCCCGCCACCACTTTCCTTGGCTTCGACGCACACTCCGGTTTAACGGTGCAGCTGCCAAAGTCTGGCTCGTGGCGCGCACCACTAACTGCCCGCCTAATTAGTCCCAATTCTATCTAAGTGACCCGTGAGATTAAGAGAGGATCATTCCACATCAAATTGACTATCGTAGCACGTAAGCTATTCCCTCTGCCGTGAAGGCCTAGTGTTCTGCCAAGACGGCCCGACCTTCCCGACGATATCGCCAGCTTCGATATCCTTCCTCTGATCTTCTTTGGACCTCCCGAGCGCCGCTGTCGCCACCACAAACGCAACTACGTCAGTGACTAATAAAACGACCGGTGGGATGAATGCAGGACGTTGGCTCGGCTTGTTCACCGCCTCCCATCTTCGTTTGTAGCCGCTCTCCGCGCCCTTCCATTCCTAATTTTTTTCGGCGGCCAAACAGAAAATTTGGTTGATTCCTCCTTGTTTGCACATGAGAGTAGGGAAAAGTGGCTGCCGCAAGCTGATGCGACGGTCATTAGGGAGTCACGGGCAGACCTTCGACTGACGTGGGCGGGATTGTACAGGTAGGCTGGCGCTTGAAGGGAGTTCGTCGCGGGCGAGCGTGTTAGGTGGGGGCATGAACTTGTAGTGGTGGTGACGAGAGGGATATGAATAGAGAAAGTTCGACCTATTACTGGGAAATGTGGATGGGTAGTGGATATCGACATGTCCGTGCGTCGGCCATGTGTCTACTGAAGTGGGACCAGGTGCTTCTGGAACTAATGAACATGGTCAAGAGAAGCAAAATACATCTTCTATTCATTCCTGCCCATCTTTTCGTGCATCCTTGTATAATCAACTGGGCGTTGGAAACATTGTCGAATGTGAGGTGCCGGTACAGCGGTCCACGCCCCAAACAAGATTCACACCAATCCAATTCAGACGCGGCGCCAAAGAGAAGTGCAAAACAAACTTTGACCTCCCTTCCACGTGAAATTGCGCCATTATTCCAGCCTAAACGTCCCCCTCAGCGGAAACATGGGGTTCAACTAAAGGAGGAGGTCGAGACTGGACCTGTTGATGTCTCACTATCCACATTTTTCCTCCCACCAGGCTTGAAAGGACACGTTTATAATCCACTCCAGTCATGCTCAAATCCATAACAAGCCAACGCAGCCCTCATGTTGACCCGCATAGAGGCGGTGGTCTCGGAACGGAGGGGCGGCGAATGTGCCTAGTTCGAAGCGAACTGGCATTCCTCAACGCTGAGCCCCTACGACCGCCTATTGTGACAATCTCCGGTCCAAGTAGAGCACGCATACAAAGCTGATAGCATCAATGTATAAACTAAAACGACTGACTCCAGACCGTAAGAACCACATCCTTCCGCTAGCCGGCTGCACGGTCTTATCTCTCCCCTCCTCATCTTCACCGAACCCGCCACCGGACAAAACAGGTCAACGAAGCTGCGTCGACAGTTGCAGAACCGGTGCACTGGAAGCGATGCCGGAAGCAAGAAATGGCGAGGCGCGGGAGAGGCACCGCTTCAACGGAAAGACATCACTCGCGTACGAAGCTTCCCCCGTTCGTCGTCCCAATAACGTTGGAACTGAAATCCCAAGCGAGCCTCTGAGCCTCGGGGCCGATACCCCTGCGTTGAAACGACGGCTTTCTCGAAGGGGATGAAAGCCATAGCGAAATGGGGAGGAGTCTAGTGCAGGTGACCGACGGCGCGCCTTTGGGGATGAGAAGTCGTGGATATAGGCAAGTTGGAAGAGGTGGCGGTGGACTTGCGACGGGCTTCTCATACTCGGGTCGTGGTGAGGATAGATGGCTTGGTGAACGGAAGAGTGGTGACGCCTTGACTACGGAGGGGAGGCAAGCTCGGCTGGCTGCTGAAACGCGTAGTACTTCCTCCCCATTTCGTTCATCTGTACTCCCTCAGCCCTCTTTCATCCTCCGTATCTTCCTCGTCATCCTCCGTTTGCTTCCGAATCGACTACTCCCGCAGGTCCCTTCTCAGCGAGTCGAATAACGAGATGTATCGTCTGCGTCTTCATGAGCGAGTTGCCGCTGAATGCTTCCCGCTGCAAGGGACGCGGGCGGGAACAGAAGGGGATGAGATCTAGCTTTTCGTCCAACTTGTAGTAGCCAATTATCCCCTCGACGCCATACCCCTCTGAACGTCGAGTTCCTGAAAGTGGAGGAGCGCCGCTGTTCCTCCTTGGAGAGAGTATTTGCCGACTGCGTTTTTCTCGCATTTCTTCCTAGATCCGATCTCCAGCTGCCGGGAGGGGGAACTCCTCCTGAAGGAGGCGAGGGACGGTTCGA
>WSTY01001331.1:0-10998 GCA_019633465.1 Tulasnella sp. 417
AGCTAATTCAAATTTGTAGGCCAATGGTCGCGGTCGAGACACCATTTCTTGGTTTACGGCACTAAAATATCGATGCCAAGCGCGACGTGGTGAAGCGGTCCCGTCGCGAGCAAAATGCCCCTTGTGCGCAACAAGGAACAGCCACTTGTCACCCGACCTGCATGCGGAGCGGAAGCCGAGCAGGTCTTGGAGCAGTCACAGCCAGGTCCACAGTTCCAGCGACGGGCGCAGCGGCAGAAGAACGGCATTGCGACAAGCTAGTGCTAGCCGGCAAGCGACGGCCAGCCCAAGATACCTCCCATGAATCGAGGGGATTGCATGCCCGTGCTAAAGGAAAATCACAGCCGGTACCCCACAAAGTGCAAGTGACTTGAGGCCTTGATTCGCGGCCGTGGGGTGCATCACTGATCCACGCGTAGAAGGCATGTGCGTGTCAGAGTGCTTTGTACTTGAAATGACCAGCCATTAGCAAAAACGCGTTCTTTGGCCGTTAAAGATCGCATAGGAGGACGTTGACTTGGACCAGGTAGACGATCTGGCATTTGCCTGCAGACCGCTGACTGCGGAATAGTTCCCCCTCAAAACCGGAAATCGAGGGACGTTGTGAACGGCTTCCCACGGTTTCTATTCTGGATTCGACTTGGAAGGGAAGGAACACGAGTTCCCTCCCCTCTCTCTGCTTTACCCACCTGCTCCCCCCTTCTTCGCAACGCAACGCACTACGTTCGCCGCCGTATCCACTGCTCTAGGCGGTTGCAGCCCTCAGTAACGTCAACAGGAGACTCGAAGCGGAGCTACTACTCGACACCCAGCATTAGGAACATCAACTCATCTTGACCAAGCCAAGCTCAGCTGTGAGTAGGGACGCTCCAGTGAAGACGAGTCCCTGCAAGACCTCTGACAAGTTTTGCCATCGAATTTGCTCCTCTCTCCGTCGTTGAAAATTCTACTGGTGGGTGCGCGCAATGCTGACAACAAACTCCCTCGTCTCACATCCCTGACTTCTCCCCTTACTCTTTGTTGTCGTACTGCAGGCTCCTTTCACCAAATAACCACCGAACAACTCTCTCCTCGTTTTCTCTCTCTCTTTCCGTCTTCCTCTCTCATCTCTAGGTATGTTTACTTTTTCGCAGCACTCCGAGCATTTTATTCCAGCCTGGTCCCGAGAATCCCAGAAAGTCTCATCCCCGATATTTCCTCACCTCGCTGAGCAAACCTGCTTCTTCCCCTTTCTACCTGACCTGACGCTCCCAAAACGAGTCTCTTCCCTTCCCTTCCCCTCCCCTTTCTTTCTCTTCGGGCTTGTGGTGGAGGCTCCTAGCAAGGTCGCTGACGAAAATCTTTCTACGTGTTCTCACTACCAGATAATTCATGGACGTCGACGACGAACGGCTTTTTGGAGGCTCACCTTCACAGGGTGATCCATTCGCACCCACAAACGGCTCCCTACAAGTCCCACCAGAGGTCTCAACATCACCATCAAATTCACGTTCAGCCGGCCGCTCAGCGTCCGTCGCCGTCTACAGTTCGTCCACTGGTGCAGCTCTATCTCCCGCACCACCGCAGTCACAGCAAGCGGCTCGAAAACGCGCGAGTCATGGAGTTAGCTCCTCCAGTAATCAAGAATCATCTTCCCGCCGGGTGTATCCCGATGTGTACTCCTTACCCGCCGCTGTGGCTTACGCCGCTGCCCACCCCCGCCGACAAATTCCCAAGTTCGGCCCTTACCTCCTGCTGCAAACGCTCGGCGAGGGAGAGTTCGGCAAGGTCAAACTAGGCTTGCATATGGAATATGGCGAAGAAGTAGCTGTCAAGCTCATCAGGCGGGGCAGCGTAGACAATGCCGTGCGGTTCAGCAAAATCGAGCGGGAGATTGAAGTCCTACGGGTGGGTAACCTCATGTTTACCTCTGACTATCAGCGCTTGCTCACACACTTCGATGGTTACGTAGCACCTTCGACATCCCAATATCGTGCGGCTGTACGACGTGATCGAAACCGACAAGTACATCGGCATCATCATCGAGTACGCATCTGGCGGCGAGCTCTTTGACCACATTCTTGCCCACCGGTACCTACGGGAAAAAGACGCTGGGAAGCTCTTCGCTCAGCTCATCTCTGGCGTATCGTATCTCCACGCCAAGAAAATCGTTCACCGCGACCTCAAGCTGGAAAACCTCCTTCTAGATCGCAACCGCAATGTAATCATCACGGATTTCGGTTTCGCCAACAAATTCGAACACAAAGCCGATGATCTGATGCAGACCAGCTGCGGCAGTCCCTGCTATGCCGCTCCGGAGTTGGTCATCAGCGAAGGCCTCTACGTCGGCAGTGCGGTCGACATCTGGTCATGCGGTGTGATTCTCTACGCCATGTTGGCCGGCTATCTCCCCTTCGACGACGATCCAGCCAATCCCGACGGAGATAACATCAACTTGCTGTACAAGTACATCATCAACACCAAGCTCACTTTCCCCGACTATGTGTCCGACGAAGCACGCGACCTCCTCGGCTTGATGCTGGTGCCCGATCCAGCTCGCCGCTGCGACCTGGAGACGATCAAGCGACACCCCTGGCTCAGGGCCTACTCCAGCCTATTCGAAAAGACCGTGGAGGACCTCGAAGCCCAAGCTATGGAGATGCAGAATGCGAAGAGAGCGCAGTACCAAAAGATGATGCGTGCAAGGGAGAAGGAGTCCATGCCGCAGGCCAAGATGAATCGCGCCCAGAGCGCTCGGTTGGACACCAGTTCGGGTGGTGGGATCGCACCTGTCGTGTCTTCCTCCGCCTCGACCAGGACCGGTCGCGGTCACCAGCAACACGAGTTCTTGTACGAGACAGGTGGTCAGGATCTCAACCCTCCTGCTACGAGAGGGGGCCGCGCGGTGGCTTCAGCCATCATCCCTACCTCGCATGCATCTGCGTATGACGATGATCCATTCGGGGCCCACAAACACCAGGTCGAAGCACCTCAACCCAAGCAACAACACGGCGAGCACCCGTACGACGATGGTTCAAGGTCGAGGAAGTCTTCTACTCGCTCCAAGACCAGCAAATCCCCCGGCAAGGTCCCTGCTGTGCCACCACCCCCACCAGTTCAAAGCCCACCCGCCGGAAAGAAGAAGGGTGGTTACAGGCATACCATCCAACTCGAGTACGACGACAGCGAGCATCAACAGCAGCCCGCAGTTCCTCCACCTCCACCAATCGCCAATGGATCCTTGGCAGCTGCGCACGCGGACGTCTTTGTTTCGTCCCCGAGCACCGGCGCTCCTCCATTCCCGAATGGCGTTTCGTCAGCCACTGCGAGCAGTACTGCCGATTCCTCCACCTTTGCCTCCAGTTCCGTTAACGGCACCATGGAGACCGCCACTTCCGCGACCTCGCATGGCGGCATGGATGTGGATGAACCTGCTGGCGAAAACGAGGCGATCATCCCGACGGATGTCAGTGCTGTTGATAGGGATGGCCAGGATACGCCGAAGAGGCCTTCACGGGACGCTGCCAATGTCACTACTCCCAAAGGGCCCAAGACCCCGACGTCGATCAGCACGTCTGGCGCCGTTCCTGCTGGTCCCCCGTCTCCTACTACACCAAAAGTTGCCAGCAGAGCACCTTCGATGCCACCGCTCACTGCGTCGCCGCCTCTCAAGCGCAACCCCGCTACCGACCCCGTCGTACCTACCAAGAGCGCTCTGTCAGGGACCTTCGATGTGCCGCCCGTCCCAGCATTGCCCAGCCCTGCTGTTCCCTCGCTCCCCTCGTCGGCTCAAGAGGACAAGTCGTTCACGACCACTACCGTGTCCACCTCTTCCTCAGCGGTATCCGTCACTGCGTCTACTGGCACCACCAGCAACAAGAGTTCGGCAAGACATAGGAAGGGACTGTCCTTGGACAAATTCAACCTGAACAAGTTCCTTGGTGGCGATTCCAGTGAGAAGCGTGGCGCCGAACCCAAGACCCCGACTGCAGGAACCAAGAAGAGCGTCGATCAGCCCCCGCCGACCGCCTTCGACCCCAAGAGCGTTCCTCCCAGCGCGTCGCCGAGTCAGAACCCAGAGACAGCGTCTACCAAGAGCAAGGCATCCCGAAGGAAGACCTTGACCTTGATGATGGGCGAGCAATTTGGAACTGCAAAGTAAGTCTATCTTTTGTAGTCGTTTTCTTGTTCGGTGGACTGACATCGATCTATAGGGGAACCCGCGACAAGAGCAAGGCCCATCGCTCGGTCACTGGCCCGATCAATGCTTCTGAGCCAGCTCTAGCGGCTGAGCCCAAGGCAACGCCCTCCAAGGAAGCACCGCAAACTGCGGATGTCAACGGAGCTTTCAACGAGAAGCCCAGCACCGCAACCAAGGCCGCTCTCGCCACGCCTGGCATCGGCGCCGACCACATCAACGAGATGGGAGCCGGCGCTTCTACCGGCAAGGCCAAGAAGGTCATGGATTGGTTCCGCAAACGCAGTCTCGCCAAGAATGCCGGCGACTCGGCGTTTGCGGTTCCACCTCCGGCAGACCCACATCGTCCTCCTGCGATGGTTCCTTTCGAAGTCCGGACCCAAGATGGCGAGCCTCTTACCCCAACCGCCGAAACGTATCGTTCCAAGGAAACTGGCGATTCGTCAACGTCCGTCAACACACCCCAGGTCGTCGTTACCGCGGTGGAGGGCTCGCAACCTCCTACATGGGGACCTAGCCCCAGGTCTGCTTCCGGTCAGAGCCAGGCCAGCACAGATACATCTGCATCTGTCCAGTCGGGAGTCAAGGGACCATCTGCAGCCGGCGTTACTGCAACATCGACCTCGTCGCACATCCCACCTGTTGCCAAGCGGGCTGCAGAAGCATTGGCAAACGTCGCCTTCCGCAATCCTCCTGCCGCTGCCGCAACCAAGGCCTTCAACAAGGCTTTGTTGCGTGTCCACCATGGTGCCGTCGACCAAGCCACCATCACCACCGGCTCGCCGCCCGAGGTATTCGAACACGTCACCCAGGTGCTCATCAGTATGGGCATCGAACTCCAAAAGGAGTCCGAGTTCAAGTACAGGTGTATTAGGCACAAGAGGAAGAAGACGGCAGGTGCTGTATCGGGAATGAAGGACTCGTCGACGTCGAGCAGCTTGTCGGCGGTTAATTTGTCGGGTTCCGCGGCTTCGAATGGGGTAAGGGACCAAAAACTCGCATCGTAGATTCACAGGACTGACTTTCGATTTTCTTAAAGGTGGATCGTAGAGGATTGCCCCTCCCGTCATCGAACTCGTTTGGAGGCACCGGCGGTATGCTCCGTGGCTTGCTTATGCGCCGCGGGTCGCACACCCCAGCACCACAATTCTCCACTCACGGTTTGGAAGACGAAGAACGCGGCTCTCCCCTCGAGTTGCCGGAGGGCGCGCCAAAAGAACCGATTTATGGCGACCGCACTATAGATATGCAAGACGAAGTTCGCTTCTCTGTCGAGCTCACCCGTATCGACCGGCTAGAGGATACATTCAGCTTGGATATCCGCCGCCTTAAGGGCAACCTCCGCAGCTACAAGTTCTTATACGATACTCTTAGAGAGTAAGTCGTCGTCTTTCGCTCTTTATGACTCATAAACCTGACCATTTGCTTGCAACAGACGTGCAACCCCAGCACAGTAGACCAGTCCCCTTATTGTATTATAGACTCTTCATCCCGCTCTTCCTTTTACTTGCTACTGTGCTTACTCTTGGTATCACGTTGTCGCATCCCCGTTCAGACTCTATGTTATCTTTTGTGTGCATTCTATCAATGGCGGGATTTCTTTCTGATAATCGAACCGTTCGGATCCAGCTTCAACTCTCTGCTTTTCTCTAATTTCCGTCGGGATTGTGCTATTCTACGACCGAGCTTTGTTGACTAGTAGTCCGCGTTTGGCTTTATGACTGTGTTATGCAATACGCTTTCTAACAATACACGTGGAGATCCTCGCGAGCCAGCCAGCACTTCGAATATATGGATGGTGAAGATCGGTCATGCCGAACGCTTACTGGGTATCCACTTCCAACGTGGTGCCCCTACGAACACTTCCCCAGCCTATATGAACAGATTTGGATGAATATACAGGAAAAGGGGACACCAGATATCTCAATGCTCACCGACGAGACGCCAATGCTTGTCAATCCGTCTGGACAGTGCAACCTTTTCGCCAATCTCGGTACATGCGGGAGAGGTGAGAAGGATTCGCGCAAGGTCTCCCTTCACACTCATTACCCGTCCACCAGTGGATGTTGAACCGATGTTTACCATGAGGACCTCGTTCTTCGTGAGTTTTTGGACCTAGAATGAATGTTGAGGCCTGTTGGAGGTACCACTCGAAACAGAGCCGGAGGCGCGCCCACCTTTGTCTGCTTCTTGTCATCCGACTTGACGCCCAATAACCGACGGAGCAAGAACAGGCTAATTTCCAGTTCTACAACATAATAATATTAATCATGTGTCATATCCCGAATAACAATATTCTCACCAGTGTAGATCTCTGGCAATGTGCCAACAGCCCCCAAGACTTGTCCGACTAGACGATCCGCTCGACAGAGGGTTGGGTCGATCTTGGTTCCAACACCAATAAGTCCCCCCGGAACGGCGAACTGCAGTTGATTGTTCTCCGCTAGTAATGAAACGATCTTGCTAAAGATAGGGCGACAGTGGACCTTGCCTTCATCGTCCTTGGTGACGATTCCCGGACGGACTTCGATGTCTTGTCCAAGCTTCAATACACCTGTGAGAATAGAGCCACCGGCAACACCACCCTTGAGGTCATCGACTTCTGCACCGGGCTTGTTGACGTCGAATGAACGGATGACGATAAGGCGTGGAGGGGAAGTGAAATCGCGAGTGGGTACTGGAACTCGCTTGACAATGTACTCGTTGACGGCATCGATATTGTACTTTAACTGAGCAGAGATTGGCACAATAGGCGACGACTCAGCAACGGTTCCTATGCGCAACAACCGGAATATTTAGCGAGAGCGGTGTCTATAATTCTTTCACCGTGGATGCTCACCTTTCACGAATGCAGTAATGCTCTTGTACTGCTCTTCCGCGGCTTGTTGGGTAATCAAGTCCACTTTGTTTTGAAGGATGATAATGTTTTGAAGTTTCATAATTTCTACGGCCGCAAGATGCTCAGAAGTTTGCGGTTGAGGGCATGACTCATTGCCGGCGATGAGCAGCAGAGCAGCGTCCATGACAGCAGCACCGTTCAACATAGTGGCCATGAGAATGTCGTGTCCCGGACACTAATAAATGGTCTCGTCATGGAACGATCCACCAGTATGCTAAGCTTGAACCTACGTCGACAAACGACACATGTCGAAGCAGCCTCATCCGTCCACCGCATCCAGGCCTCTCGCATGGAGGTCGTTCCTCCTTATCAGATCGGTAAGAGCGGTAGCACCCCGGTCTCGGGCATTTTTCGTTTTCGCACTTGTAGATCTAAGTTTGCAGCTGCTTCAGCATCCGGTGCCCTCGGGCTATAAACACTGGGGCCCACTTTAGCGTTCGCATAACCTAACTTGATTGTGATGTTCCGCTCCAGTTCGTTCTTGAATCTGACAGTCAAAACACCAGAGATAGCTTTGACAACGGTGGATTTTCCGTGAGCGACATGACCGATGGTCCCGACATTGATTGTAGCCTAATTGTGCCTCAATGAGCTACTTCGGCGCTTCCGGTGCGAGGCAGGGACGGACCTGTTTCTGAATGACAATTGGTGACAGCGGTGTCAGAGTTGATGGGTCGATATCTGCTTCAGCCATGGTGATGAGCAAGGCGGTTTTAATACAGGGAGTCAAAGTTGTTGAGGCGACTCTTCCTTAAGCGCGGTCCAGATCCGTAGGGATCTCAGGCACTTCTCCGTCTTTCCCGCGGTCCGGAGAACTCGATTTTCCTCCCCCACCCCTCCATCCGCTTCCGCCCCCTACTTCCCAGCACAAAAATGCCTAAGGCGGTTGCAAACCGATTCAATAAAGGTCACGAACCATCAGTAAGCAAGGCGTCGACGAAGAAGGCCGGGAGTAGCTCTTCGACATCTGGAGATCGGGCTCAGAATCCCCTCTTCAATACTGAGCGTTTCGGCCAGCATATTCTCAAGAATCCGCAAGTTGCACAGGCGTGAGTATCGCTCTCATTCATTACATACATTTATTGCAACGTTCACTTGATAGGATTGTAGAGAAGGTACGATCCGACATGGCCACTGCCTAAAGACCCGCTAACTGGCCATTCAGGCCAACCTTCGTCCAACCGACAAGGTTCTTGAAGTTGGTCCAGGTACCGGAAACTTGACAGTTCGGATATTAGAAAAAGCGAAAAATGTTACCGCTATTGAGATGGACCCACGAATGGCGGCTGAGCTCACGAAACGGGTTCAGGGAACGTAAGTCCTACCTAGATGGGCACCAGAAGTTTTGCAGCTTTTCTCAAGGTCCATTAGACCAGAGCACAGAAAACTTGAAATTGTGATTGGAGATTTCGTCAAGGCCGATCTCCCGTACTTTGACGTCTGCATTAGCAACACCCCATATCAGGTCCGGTCGTTGGCCATGACTACCAGACTGCTAGATATGGTGCTAATAGGGCGGTTTTGAACCTAAAACAGATATCTTCTCCATTGGTATTTCGACTCCTCTCCCATCGTCCGCTCTTCCGTGTCGCCATCCTCATGTTCCAACGGGAATTCGCTCTCCGACTCGTGGCTCGTCCAGGTGACGGCAATTGGTCACGCTTGTCCGCAAATGTCCAACTATACGCTAAGGTGGATCACATCATGAAAGTCAGCAAAAACAGCTTTCGTCCTCCGCCTCAAGTTGAATCGAGTGTGGTGAGAATTGTACCCATCGACCCTCCACCACCCGTGAAGTTTGAGGAATTCGACGGTTTAAATCGAATTATATTTTCAAGACCCAATAAGTCATGTCACGCTAGTTTTGGGCACAAAGGTGTTTTGGACATGATGGAGGCGAATTGGAGAACGTGGTGTTCAGCCAGGAATGAGGTATATTGCTGTTCCGCAGTGACTAGTCCGTCCGAAGCTAATTGATGTGGCGGCAACAGATAATCGATGATTCGGTAGACTTTAAGGCTAAGGTGAATGCTATTCTCACAGAAACAGGATTCTACGAAATGAGGCCCGCAAAGATGGACATTGATGACCTACTCAAGTAAGCAGACGATGGCCATTATTGACGCTAACAGTTGTTGATGAGGCGTAATGCTTGTAGGCTTCTTGAAGCGTTCCATAACGTCGGAATACATTTTGCGTAATGCCATCTTTCGTGTTAGACTATGTCATGTCTTTGTCAGGGTACGGCGTCTACAAATACATGACTTCTGGCAATTAGAAAGCTGCAAATGATATCCGTACTTGAGTCCAATACTTTGGGGTCCGCTATGCCCGGCGCCCGCAGCATTCATTTGGTTCGCTCAGAACCGCCAGGACACCCACTGGTTCGTCAGTGTTAGCTTTCACCAGCCATATAGAAGCTTTGCGATCTTGTTTAATAGCACCATGGCAGGTGGATCATTCCTCTGTAGGGGGTCCTGTGGCTGATGTTTGTGGAGGCCCATCAGAACATGTCGGGACAAATATTTTCAGTCGGCTCGGCCAACAACCACCGACGACGCGACCCGGCCAGTATGCACGACAGGAATCCATACCGCAACGGTGTTGACTTCCGAGTTCTGGCGGAAGCTTATCTTCCTTTGAAACCATTGTAGGTGATTGACTCTTCCGCCCTGCCCTTGGATGACAGCGCTCAGCTCTGGTGTTCAACTCCTAGCATATTCGCGACATCCAAGGGTGCGTCTGGCATCGATTTCAAGAACGAGGAAGCGCAAAGGTAAGGGTTTGTGATTCCTATGAGCCTTGAAACAGACTACCTAATTCAGGAGTGGGTCTCATAGGCAGTTGACGCAAGCCCTACTCTCCCGCGATTTTGGCCTTTCATTGGGGTCCCTTCCAAGTGATAGACTGTGCCCTCCAGTACATCTTCGAGTTTAATAACCGTCAAACTAGATCAACTGACCAGGTTTCTCTTTGCAGGTTCCGAATCGGTGGGTCACCCGAAATTCTGGCGCATGTGGCGACGACGTTGAACGACCGTTGGTGAAGGCTTGATTACGTTCTTTGGATCCAAGACATCGTCGATAAAACTCTCGAAGGAGACTCGGAAGCCCTGTCTGTTCTGGGGATAGATATGTCAGTCCTAGCGATGGCCATTCGCCGATTGAGTAGCACTGAGTTTGTGGTTTTCCTTCACAGAGGAACCGGTGCCTCTGCCATTTACCCTCTTCTTGCTTGCAAGCTCCGGAAAGATTGGAAGATGATTGGGACAGGTCACTCTCGCACTAACTGGAAGAATTCCACACGACTCTGAACTTTTGGGAAGCTCAGATATTGACAAGAGATCTCTACTTTCTGCCGAAAAGAATATTGCGACAAACAAGTTACAGGACCAAATCACATTGTGGACTTCGAAACCAAATGAGAAGATCCTCTCTCCCATACTCGCTAATCCTGACCAACGGTATCTTGCCACAATCCAACTCTACATCTCTATACTGATCCCCAGACCCTATGTCTCAGCTTCGTGTTCACAATGTGCAACCCACCATTCTATTCGACCTACTCAGAAGCGGTAAATTCTCCCGTCGTGAAAGAGTTTGACCCTTTTGCGGTCTGTTTATGAACCCTCGGTTATAATTCGATCGAGCTAATTGTCGACATGAACAGGTGTGCACTGGAGCCGAAGTGGAAATGGTTACAGATGGGGGTGAAGTCGGGTTTGTCACACGAATAATCATGGAAAGCAAGGAACTCGGAGAGCGATGCAGGTCGGCTTAGTTGACTTACCCAAATGCACTGGCCAAGCTGATGGTTTGACGTAGGTGGTACACCTCACTCCTGGGCAAATCGTCGTCGGTCGCTTCGCTAGCAGATGTTTTGAAAGAGCAGAGTGTAAGTGAGGCAGTCCCTGCTAGGAATA
>WSTY01001333.1:0-10986 GCA_019633465.1 Tulasnella sp. 417
CGAAACTCCTCGCAGGTTGGTCATCGTCGGCACGAAACCACCCTTTCTTCGACCATCTGGAGTGAATAGAAGAAGGTCGAAAATTTCTTGCAGCAGCTCTGTCGGGAGCATGCCTATCGGGAGAAGGGCATTTCGACGGCGGATATGTTTGACAACCTCGCGGCGAACTGAGTCATCGAAGAATGCCTTGAAGTCTGACATGCACTGAAATTTCAGGTCTAGAAGTTCGAACGAGGCATTGGTGCTACCATGAAAGTTAATACTGGTCATCATGCAGCGCAACTGAGTGGTGAACTATTACTTTGGAGTTAGGATTTGGTCCTGCTGATGTAGAGAAGCCGCTTGAAAACTCGCTACACATTGTGTGACTAGTGGGTCAAGACCTTGCATGATGGACGGGCCTTAGGTAGGGAGGTGATGTGGCTGGGGTCTACCCTTTTATTCGATCTTATTACGTAACATTGCGGGTATCAGTACAGCCTTGAGGTTCGGGGATCCGCCCGTCCATCAATATTGGAGTCTACGCAACTTTAAGATTGTTGAGAAATACGATCCTACCTTTCGACTAGGAAGGTGTTCGAGGCCAAGGTTACGTCCGCGGAACACCGACTGGGGACTCCCTCAGGAAATCATCGCGGCCCCGTCTCACCGCGATTTGTTCTTGACACTCCAAGTTGCGTGCTAACCACAAAGCCGACAAAGACCCTTCAAAAGTAAACTGTCTAACCTATTTTGCCATTCACTCGTGGGGCCTTTATGCCGACTCGGACAGGGTCCTCGGAAACCGATCTAGCCATCGTGCCATGCACACGAATATTGGGCGTTAGATCAAGTGCCTCCGGTCTGGAGACACAGTTGCATTCGAAGCAAGCGGCAGGATAGGCGCTCTAGACAGGGCCTCGCGTAGATTCATTGAGGCCGGTACCCCGCTGAGAGTTTCGTTTTGTTTGTCCGTGTGGCCGGGGATCCGAAGCCTAGAAGCCCAAAAAAATGTATAGCGAAAGCACGTGGAATGAAAGCAACCTCGTGCCACCGCGGAAATAAATTGAGAGGCCGGTAGAATAAGCACATGAATAAGAAAGCGCTCGTGAGACTGGGTCTTGGAAGGGAGCACGGAATCCGACGAAGATCAGAGATAGACGAGAGTTTTTACCGGACTGGGTCTCACACTTAAGAAATCCTCAGGCGTAGAAAAGGGGCTGCTGTCCAGCCGATTCTCTGCGGTGAACACGAGGGGCTGGCTGTCTGACTGTAATGTCGCATCCATCCCCCTCCGAATTTGCCTTTCAACCGGTTACTGTCATGGATCCATATATACATACATGGGTTAAAGTACCAGTTGGTACGTTTCAATAATTTGGGAGTATCCCTGAACAGGTATAGATTTTGGGTTTGAACAAAAAAGGCTCGGCCTCGGATCCAACCTATCTGGGCTACAAATACTGCACTCAATCTATCGGCCCTATTTACGCGACTAGTTCAAGCAGAAACCAAGAATGTATACAGAGGTACGGGTTTTGAACTTCGAATGGCTCCGTTTTACTAGCTTGTTCCCCTTGTGAAGGGAAAAGGGACGAACGAGGTACACAAGACTAATCTATCTACTAGAGAAGCAATTCTACATCCCGTCAATTTCGGCTTCTCCATTCCCTTCATCTGATGATATCTCATCCTCATCCTCATCCTCAATGAAGTCATCGACGAAGTAATCATTCGGCGGTGGCCATTCAGATCCGGACGAGCTCGAAGATGACCAGATGTCAGCCAAGTCCTCGTAGAATTCCCTAACGTCCGTCACACCCGGTGTGGCGAGTATATCGTCCATGTACTTGTTTCTCCAGCCTCCTACCCCATTTCCACAATGGATCGTCATGGGAACGGGAGTGGCCCCATGAGCTGTCGGGACTGCGGGCGAGGCGAATCGCGCGCGGACCATCGCGAGCATGTCTTTGGCCTTGATGCCACTGATTCCCGTGAGCCGTAAATGCTGGAGCTTTGGGAAAGGCATCACAAGGCTCCCGCCCCCCGACACGAAGCGAGTTGATAGAAGTCGCAGGAAGCTTCGACCAAAATCGGGGGGAAGTTGGAAGTTGCCGGCCAAGGCCAAGTCGACCACGGACTCCCATAGCTGGAAAAAGAAGACTTCGTCCAAAAGGAAAATCAAGGTGGATTCTCCATTCCTGAATTGAAGTCGGAGGTTGATGGGTGTCGTCACTTCTCTCAGGGCTCCCACCACCCAATTCTTCGCCAGAGTCTGGGGTAAACCGCGCACGTCAACTGAGAACGTGGGCTTTGAACGCGGGTTATCTTTGATTTCGAGCTCAAGGCGATCGCCCTCAAATGCGGCTTGGACCTCCGCGCTTTGCAAGCCATCGACTCGGTGAAGATAGGCGAGGGCGTCCACTGGACTGGGTATCAAACTCATGAACTCCTCCGGCGTAACGAGAAATTCCTCCGTCTGCAGTTCCTCCTTTATGATGAACGTCGTGCCAGGCCGGAACCGGATACGCTGAAGGATACGGGCAATCGGGGAATCATCCCCGTAGTACCCATCCTCTGTCATGTACTTGATATCCTTAAGCGTCAGTTCTTGGAGATCATGGAGGTGGATGGGAGGCGGAGTTGGCTTTGGCTGTACATACTCCGCGAAAGTGAGGTTCTCGAAGCGGAGGATTTGCAACTTCGGATTTGCGATGAGGATGTTGAACATAACGCCCATATCGAGTGAGGTTTCTCCCTCGATGTCGAGCGTGCGCAAGCCCACGCAGCTGAGTCCTTTCCAGTCTACACTCTCGCAAGAAGCAACACGAAGCTCCTCCAAGTTTTCAAGTGCTCCCCCAAATAGACCGCCGAGACTGCCTGGCTGGGGAACGGCTGCAATGGAAAGAAGGAAGGCTTTGATGATAGGAGCCGATGCACTGAAGTATTTTGCGGCTACGTCATCGTTTGGCTGGTGTAGTGTCACGGATTCCCAGCGGTGGGAGTAGGGGAGTGTCTCGTCCAGGAATGGTGACTCTCCGTCGTCCCCATTTTTTCCGATATGTTTTAAGTGAAGGGGTGCCTGATATGACCGCTTAAGAGCTTCGGAGACAAAGTCGATGTGGTCTTCAGACGATATATGCGTCCAGAATGTAGGCGTTCGCCCCAGCAACTCTCGCCAGGACCACGAAACTCCTCGCAGGTTGCTTATCGTCCTCACGAACCCACTCTTTCTTCGGCCATGCGGAGTGAATAGGAGAAGGTTGAAAATATCCTGGAGCAGCTCTGCCGGGAGCATGCCTATCGGGAGAAGGGAATTTCGACGGCGGACATGTCTGACAACCTCGCTTTGAACCGAGTCATCGAAGAATTCCTTGAAGTCCGACATACACCGAACTTTTAGGTCCAGGAGTTCGAACGAGGCGTTGGTGCTACGATGAGATTCAATATTAACAATCACACGCGGCCGCTGAGCGGTAAAATCCTACCTTGGAGTTAGGATTTGGTCCTGCTGGTGCAGAGAGGCCGCTTGAAAACTCGCTGCACATTGTGCGACTAGTGGGTCAAGACTTTGCATGATGGACGAACCTTAGTCGCAAAGGCTCCTTTTATTACGTACGTGACAGGTATCAGCACCGCCTTGAGGTTCGGCGATCCGCCGCCTCAGGTTCGAAGGTTCGTGGCACCACGCACTTTCAGTAATATTTGTCTCGTCTCTAACTACAGTCAATCCCTTATGCGGCTCTAAGATTGTCGAGCAATAAATTTCATGTATTGACTGATAACGTGTTCAGGGCTGTCCAAAACTGTCAGACTCACGGGGGAGAGAATGCAGCCGCCTCGTCAGAAGTTGAACCTGACCGAGTTCGGACTTAAAGCTAGAATAGGGGCTGCTTACAGTAACGTTCCTTGCTCAGCATGAGGATGCAAATATATATCTAGGACTCGACCGGAAAGAATGTGAAACTGAAAGTGACAGAAAATTAATTTGTCTTTCTGGCCACACCACATATTATATTGTAGTCTAGGACGACAGTGTATTTCGATCCCCCAAGGTGGGAGACGAGCCAAAATCAAATGGGTTGAGCACGGAAAGGCTTAGTTTACTGGAAGCAAACCCAAGTGAACCTGGAAAGAACTGGAAACCCTATGGGTGCGATTGGGCCGCCGAGGTCTGAGAGTGAAAGTAAGGGGGGAGTAGCAAAGACAACGGAGGAGCCTTGGCTGAAAGCTTGTGCTGCGAGCGGTGGGGAAGTCGAAAACGGCCTCAGAGGTCTAGTAAGCAATATAAAAGGCGTAGTAAGCTACCCTAGTCTCCTCAGTTTCCTATGGATTCCGTCCTTCGTATCCGAGTTATGTAGCGATATCTCCGACTCAGATTCAAGCGAAGGCACATTCTAATAGTTGTAGGCAAATTCATACATCGGCGGCCACTGAAATTCAAACCAGCTTAAAGGCGAACTACGGGTAGTCCAGTCCGGTTCACCATTGTAACCTTTCTCAACACCCTCAACACCTGGAACAGCCAATATCCCATCCATAAACCTGTTTCCCCAACCTCCTATTCCTTTTTCACAGTGGATCGTCATGGGAACCGGAACGGCAACATGAACCGCATCCTTCGTCGGCCCAGGCTGGGCAAATCGCGCCCGTACCATGGCGGAAACATCTTAAAGCCCTGAGGTCGAACGCGATATGAACCTCTGGCCTTTGAAAGGCATCCGTCTGAGAAAGATAGGCGAGTGTCCACCGGACTGGGCATCAGACCGAGAAGCCGTTCGGGTGTGACGAGAGAGTTGGTTTGTAGGTTCGTCTTGGTGGTGAATGCGATGCTAGGACGGAGCTGTATATGTTGAACAAGATGGGCAACCGGAACGCCACACCCGGAGTGCCCATCCTCAAGATAGGTCAGGGTCAGTTCCTTGAGTCTTTGAGAATAATAGGAGGCGAAGCTGGCTCGGATTATGTATACTCAACGAAATTGAGTTTATGAAGACGGATGACTTCCAAATCCGGATTTGCAGCGATGATGTCGAGCAAAATACCTATATGGATGGAATTATTGTCTTCGATATCCGACATGCGCAATCGTGTGCAGCGTAGTCCTCCCCAGCTTATAGCCCCACTGGAAGCGCTCTGAAGTTTCTCCAAACTCTGAAGCCCACCTCCGAATAGGCCGGCGAGACCTCCTGGATGGAGGGCACCACCGCTGAAGCTGGAAAGAAGGAATGTTTTGGTGAAAGGAGCCGAAGCCTTGAAGTATTTGGCGGCCACATTGCTGATTGGCTGGTGTATTGTTACAGATTCCCCGCGGTGGGAGGGAGGACCTTGTTCGGCCCGTCGGGGAATTTCCCCATATGTGTTCTGTGTAGTGGAGCCTTATCCGACATCTTGAGAGCCAGTGAGACGAAGCGAATGCCGTCCTCCGATGATATATGCGTCCAGAATGTGGGCGTTCGTCCGAGCAAGACGAAACCGCTCGCAGCTTGGTTATAGTCGAGACAAATCGACCGTCCCTTCTACCTCGCGGAGTGAATAGAAGAGAGTTGAAAATTGTCTGGAGGAGCTCTGTAGGGGGCACACCTATCGGGAGAAGGGCATTTCGACGGCGGATATGTTTGACAACCGCGCGGCGAACCGAGACGTCGAAAAAGGCTTTGAAGTCAACCATGCGCTGAAGCCTCGAATTAATAGCTCTCAGCCGTTTCTCGGTACTGAGGTAAATGTCCATGTCAGTCACAGCGTGCCCCCCTTGAATAGAAATATCGTCACCTCCACAAGTTGGCGTCTGCTTCTGCTGACTTTGAAAAGACGCTTGAAAGCTCGCTGCGTATGCACATTGTGCGACTGCGGGGTCAACGCCTTGCATGGGGAAGGTCCTTTAATCACTATCCCGCACAGTCGCTTTGCCTTTATATTCGAACATTTGGTTCCGCCATGAGACATGGCTGAGCACAGCCTCCAGGTTCTCCGCGGAAGTTCGAATTTCCTGGAAAGATTCAACGATGCACGGGCAGGTTGCCTTCCCGGTCAACGCCTTACGCGGGCTTATGATGCAAGATAAATATAGACATTGGCTAGTTGGGAAGCGTTTTGGGGTAAAGCGTCTGAGGATGTCGTCGGCAAGGCTTTCGGCGTGAATCAACAGCGACAAAGAAACATCTACTCGGGTGTCTTCTTCTTAGCAACTAGAGCGGCCGAGCTTCGCTCCGGCCAGGGATCTCGTACTTGGGATCCAACCTTTCGTTTGAGCGCGAAGGTAAAGCAGCCCAAGTCCTCCTCTGACTTCTCGTTCAACAAAGCCGCCGCCACAATGATACATTAAGTCGAATGTGGAGGCGCATATGTCTTGTTTTGCGCTCGAGGCCAGGGCCGGCAACCAAGGGCGGGACCACATGACGGATTGGGAAGTGAGTTCGGTTTAAATAAAGGCCGAAGATCGCTATGGGGAAGGGGGGCAAGCGATAGCCTACGGTCCGCATCAACAATTAGACAGACTGAGATGAGCGGATCCCTCATATCCACAATCTGCTGAGCAAAGGTGAGACATATAATATCCTCCAAAGCCTCAAAAAGGGGAAATACCTAGTCCTGAAAGTGCTTAAGCCTACATGACAACCTGGACAGGCTTGGGTGATCTGAGCCAATGAAGCCCAGGGAGCTCAGAGCCCTAACTTTCCTAAGCCTTCAATCGCTGGGCGTAAGCTATTTACATCACTTTGAACTCGTTTCCAGGGCAAATGCCGGCTGTTTTGGCAGAGCCCGAACTGCACTGAGCCCTGGCCTAGCTAACTATGCTCTCATCGAAAACCGGGGTGTATCGTGAAGCTCAAAGTGATAGAAAGAAGCTAAGCATCGCGCTGCACACATGACAAACACACATGTGGGTATGCAGAACGTGGAATAGGGGCCAGTAGGGGGCGAGAGGGGGCGATCCACACCATTCCTCTTGCTGGTGGCGGATGGTCCTCTTTTGATATAGCTGGGGTTCGGCACGGATGGTGCGATACCAATGCCGTGAACCTTGAACGCCATCATTGGCGGTGTCGATTGCGGCCTGAGACGATTCACTGGGCTTTCGTGGCTACAACTCCACCAGAGGTGGGGCGACGTCGTCCAGCCAATCAGGTGAAGAGACTCGACACAATGACCAATCAGAAACAGAAAAAATCGTGGGCAAAAGGCCCCGCAAGCAGAATGGCCAATCGCAATTGTGATTTCCTTAGCAACGGCCGTTGTTAGGCTAGCCCTCCTGTGTCGATAATATAGGGTAAATTGGGGGGTTTCCAAGTCTCAGACTATCTGGATAGTTACATACGCCTCGGACCGAGCTTAAATACAGCATGAGCGACGTGATATTCGGAGTCAGGCGCAGGGGAATTCGGTCGCTCGTTCAACGTCGAGTTCGTTAATGTCCCACGGAGCTACCGAAATCATAAGGCGGTGGCCATTCCGGCTCAGGCGAGCCAGGAGACGAGCTCCGGGCTAGCCAGGGTGCTGGGTGTAGAGGACCTTCCCTAATCCCGTCGACCCCTGGTACAGCAATTAACCTGTCGTGATAGCGGTTTAACCAGTCTCCCATTCCATTTCCGCAGTGAATCGTAAGAGGGACGGGAACGGTGCTATGACTTCCAGCTTCCGTTGACCCAGGTGGAGCGAACCGACTCTGCACCATGGCGAGCATCTCTTTGCCCTTGATTTTGGGGACGCTCGAGATGTGTAGGTGCTGGAGCTTCGGGAATGGCATTACCATTATTTCGTCCTCCGACATGCACGGAGTTGAGAGAAGTCGCAGGAGGTCACGTCCGGCCTCAGGGGGAGTTTGGGGGTTACCTGTCAAGGTCAACTCCACCACCGACTCCCATAGTTGAAAGGAAAATACGTCTTCCAACGAGAAGCCTGATTCGCTACTCCCGAAATAGAGCCGGAGGTCCATGGGCGTTGTTGATGGTTGTCGCAGCCATTCCACCACCCACTCCCTGGCCACCTGTTCGGGTAATCCACCCACTTCAGCTGAAAATATGGGCCTATACTCCGGGCCACCTTGCATTCGGAGTAGGAAGTCGCTCCCCGTAAACTGTATGTCCACGTCGGCCTTTTGAACACCATCTACCGGGGCGATACACGCCAAGCTTTCCACCGGGCTAGGTATCAGACTCACCAACTGCTCGGGCGAGAATGAAGAGTTTCTCTGTAGCTTTGTCCTTAAGCTGAATGCGACACCGGTGCGGAATCGAATACGTTGAAGGAAATCACGAAGTCCATGCGCACTCCTTTCAAACGAGCCCAGTATGGGGCGTGTAACGTCCATCAGGGTCAATTGCTCGAGGTGGTTGAGAGGGATAGGAGCTGGGATGGGGTCGGGTTGTGGGCAATGATCAAACATGACGTCGTGGAGGCGGAGGACTTTTAAGTACGGATTCGCGGCTATGATGTGAAGGACGTCTTCCCTTTCGAAGCCGAGTTGTCGCGCAATATCCAATGACCGCAACCGTGTGCAGCGACACGCGCTCAAGTAAATACTCCAAAAATCCACCCGAAGTTCCTCCAAGTTTGCAAGCTCTCCTCCGAATGGGACTTCGATAGCTCCTTCGTTACCGTTAGGCCAGCTGGAAAGAAGGACCGCTTTTATTTTAGGAGGTGAAGCGCTGAAGTATTTTGCGGCCACGTCGGGATGTGGCTGGTGGATGACTACAGATTCCCAGCGGTGGACGTGAGGAAGTAATTTGTCCAAGAATAAGGACTCTGGCCCGTCTGCGCGTTTTCCAATATGTTTCAAGTGAAGGGGAGCTTCATTTGAGCTATCGAGCGCCTCCGAGACAAAGCCTATGTGGTCCTCCGATGATACGTGCGCCCAGAACGACGGCGTCTGTCTGATCAAGTACCGCCAGGACCAAGAAACTGCTTGCAGTGTCGTTATTCTTGACACAAACCGACTCTTCCTCTGGCCACGTGGGCTAAATAGATGAAGAGTGAAGATGGACTGAAGTAGCTCCACCGGAAGTTTCCCTATAGGTAATAGGGTGCTTTGATTTCGGGCGTATTCGGGGCCGTCTCGGGTGATCAAGTTTTCGAAGACAGCTTTCAACGGGGCCGGACGCTGAAGGCGTAGGTCCATGATTTCTAGCGAGTCATTGCGGCTGCAGGATGAGTCGGAATAAGGCGCAACGCGGCAGATTTGAACGGAGAGACTCGTTACCTCGGGCTTGAAAGTATCCCGTCTCTCGGAATTTCAAAGGCCACTTGAAAGTTCGCTGCATGGAAGATCGAGTGATTAGGATGATCTCCACGTCCGCTCCACATTCCAGCCGAACCCCACCTTCGAGTCTAGTTGGACTATCCGACATGTCTAAAACCTGACCCTTTATGCGATCTCAAAGTCTCAGAGCAGCAGAAAGGTGGTGTCGCGCCGAGGAAATTTCTTTCGGCGTCGGAAGCGTCGTGGGGCTTTGTTTGTGAGAGACCATTGCAAAAAATCAATAGCGACAAATAAGTGCCTACCTTGGCTGTCAGAGTCTTCCGACGCCTTTCGCATCTCGAATTCTCAAAAATGGCAAGTGATCTGCGTCCAAAATGTGGGCGTTCCTCCGAGCAAGTCTCGCCAGGACCACGGAACCGCTTGCAGCTTAGTTATCGTCGAGACAAATCGACCCTCCCTTCTACCTCGCGGAGTGAACAGAAGAAGGTTGAAAATTGTTCGGAGCAGCTCCGTCAAGAGCATGCCTATCAGGAGAAAGGCGTTTCGACGGCGGATATGCTTGGCGACCTCGCGGCGAGCCGAGTCATCGAAGAAGGCTTTGAAGTCAACCATGCGTTGAAGCCTCGAATTTGATAGCTCTCAGCCGCTCCTCGGTACTGCGGTAAAGTCCCATATCAGTGACAGCGCGTCGTACTTGAATAGAAATATCGTCACCTCCGACAAGTCGGAGTCTGTTTTTGCTGACTTTGAAAGGCCGCTTGAAAGCTCGCCGCACATTGTGCGACTGCTGGGTCAACACCTTGCATGGGGAACGTGCGGTAATCACTCCCGCGCACTGTTGTTCTCCCCTTATACTTGAACATTCGGTTCCGCCATGCGGCATAGCTGAGCACAGCCTCTGGGTTCTCGAATACGTTCTTCTTGACAACGGGTTTCAAATCTCAGATTATCTGGGTAATTACATTCGCCAAATTTAGAATGAACATACATACAGCGTGAGTGACGTGACGTTCGGGGTCAGGCGCAGGGGAATCGGTCGCCCGTTAAGTGTCGAGTGCTGCGCCTCGGGCACGCTAATCTGCATACCTTGTTCGTCAATATCCCACGAAACCACCGTAATCATAAGGCGGTGGCCACTCAGGTTCAGATGAGGCCACATACGAACTCCGGGTTCCCCAGGGTGCTAGGTGTGTAGCACCTGTTCTAATCCCTTCGACGCCCGGTACAGCCATTAGCCTGTCCTGATAGCTGCTTCCCCAACTTCCTATTCCATTTCCACAGTGAACCGTAAGGGGGGCGGGAACGACGCTATGACTTGCAGCTTCCGTTGATCCAGGTGGAGCGAATCGACTCTGCACCATCGCAAGCATGTCTCTGCCTTTGATTTTAGGGACACTAAAGATGCGCAGGTGTTGGAGCTGAGGGAATGGCATGACCATTATTCCACCCTCCGACATGCAAGGAGTTGATAGAAGCCGCAGGAATTCCCGACCAACGTCAGAGGAGGTATGGGCGTTCCCTGTCAGGGTCAAGTCAACCACTGACTCCCATAGTTGAAAGTAAAAGACCTCCTCCAGTGAGAAAGTTGATTCGCTACTCTCTCTCCCGAAATAGAGCCGGAGGTCCATGGGCATTCTTGATGGTTGTAGCAGCCATGCCATCACCCACTCTCTTGCCACCTGTCCGGGTAATCCATCTACTTCGACCGAAAAGGCGGGCTCACAGCGTGTACCGTCTTGCAATTGTATTCGGAACCCGAAGTCGCTCCCTCCAAACTTTATATCAACGTCGGCTCTTTGAACGCCATC
>WSTY01001334.1:0-10967 GCA_019633465.1 Tulasnella sp. 417
CTCATTCCGCCTCTTGTCTACTCCAATCCAAAAGTCCCTTCGACCATCGTGCTAGAGTGATTACGATCGCCTAGTGATCTCTCTCTGTTAACCATAGTCCAAACCCAGGCCCATTGTCCTTGTAGAGCTCATCGCCCCCCCCCCTCGTACCCTCGTCCTTGTCCAAGCTCCTGACACTCGAAGAACGAAGACAGAGCTGGAGGTTCGTCGATAGCTACCCTCTATGGGGAAGATGGAGCTTTATACCACGATGCGCGTCGTCGATGGAATCACGTCTAGACCCGTCCGCTTCCTACGCAAGTGAAGAGAAGCTGGGTGAGGGAAGAGGAACGGGCACTGCCTGCTACTCAGGACACTTCGTTATCGTGCGTTGCACTTTGGCTGTTGTCGATCACTCGCTTACAACACACTTCTAACCTGTTCAGAACCCCGAGTGGCACCCACCCGTACCTGGAACCGTCGCAACTTCCCTCTTTCGGTTCGGAACCGTTGGAGCACGCAATTGCTCCCGTCGTTGCACCCTCATTTCTCCGCTTCACAGACAGCTGTCCTACATCCCAGCGAAGCCACTGCCTCTAATTCGTCTCCGGTAGTGACATTCTTCCCTCCGCACCGACTCTCATGGCAGCCTCGCTGAAAAGAAGGGGGAAGACCAAGGAAGTTCACTTCGACCTCGACTCGATGCAAGTACTTGCTCGCAATCTCGGACCTACCCGTCCTGGTAGCATTCGGTTCTCAAAAAGGATTTTTAGCTTTTCGAAGAGATTGCAGTAGGAGGACCTGGGGGACTTCGCTGACGTCACCGAGCTAGAGAAGGTCCCGGGTTAGGGAAGGACTATCGACGGCGGGACATGGAGGACGAGAGGCGCATTCTTCAAGCGGGAGAAAATGTGGGCGGGAGAACCTCCGGAAATGCGAGGCCACAATGACCTCATTCACCCTCCGGATTTGGAGTGGCTCTCTTCCATCGCTTCGGCACTCGCTCATATTCTTCAACCCTCCACTACACATCGTAGCGGCGCACGCGCCAGTCCCCGACTCTTGGGTGGGCTCGAGGCTAATTGAACGGTCATCAATGCTTCACCAGTCCCAAGTTCGGATTCGTCAGAAGCGCGGGAGTCGTGTACAAAGAGAAACACATACGAATTTGTTAGTAATACAAGGCTGGTCGGGACGGCACTTCGTGTACAGAGAGAAACCTTTAAGTGATCGTCAGTAATAAGGGGCTGGGTGGGTCTAAGATCGAAGTCAAGGGTTTGTTCGGGGACACCTGATTGGGGGACGTCAGTATTAAGTGTGCTGAGTTGTCGAACCGAGAACTCGCGCTTGACCCGATGCATGACGTTGTTGAGGTCAGGCAGACCAACCACCTTCCGCATAATATAGAAGATTTTTCGGGCCTGAAAGCTCTAGAACCGGCGGATTGGATCCCTTCAGGGATCCTTTCGGGGGAATACAGGGCGACGATGTGCTTCATGGGCTTGGCGATGTCCTCTGTGTTGAACTCCAAAAACAAGAGTGGATCTCGTCAGGAGCGAATCGTACAATCACAAATGCAAGCCCAACGTTTGTGTTTGCCTTGAAGCTTCCCATAGACATGGAGCTAGGACGTGGGGTGAATTAAACCGAACGACCAGACCAAAACCGCCAGCCCTTGTCCTTCCGGATCCTGAACATTGATCTAAGAGCTTGTTTCTTCAGAGCCCCAGTCCAAGACCTAACGAGAACAACTGAGAGCTGCCCGAGGATACCCGCTGACGTGCGAGACAAGACAGTTGCTAGCGGCATCACAGTCTCGTGACCACGCGTGTTCTGGTGAAGAAGGTTTGGAAGATGTTGAATACAAACAAGTCAGATGAGCCGTAGTGGGATAAGTATGCAACGCATACCACTTCCTCAACGTAAGTTAGATCAGAAAACTCGTCTGGTGAAAAGCCACAGTAAAGGCCTGTCGTTAGCGAGAGCAAAGAGGAATCTGTTCACGAACGACTGCAGAATCGCATTCATCACAAACACCAAATGTAGAGAAGCTTTATTTCTAGCACGAATGGAAGCAAGGTAGATCATCAACCCGTTGAACAACGGGTAAGATTCGGACGTGAAATACCGGCCATGGGGCGCCGGGAATTGGAGCTTGCGGTAACGTTCCGGAATCAACGACAGTCCCTCTCGGAAGCTCAAAGGTTTGAGGCCATATTGAGCTCTTTCAAAAAAGCATAATTTTGAGGGATAGTGAACGTGGCTGCCCTCCTGTACTCTGCGCAATTTAAATGTTTCAAGCAAAAGTTGCGAAACACATTCGACGGCCTCCATGGCCAGGCCACACCGCTGCTAAATACCACTGCTAAATGTATTTTGTCAGCCTTTATTTGACGGCGGTTGGTCTTTCCCCACTCCTTCTGTTTTGTCTTTCGTACGTTGTCCTTGGTAGCGTCGACAGCGTTGTCAGCTAATAACTAAGAGACTAGAGCCGAGATCATCGTCGCGCACGATCTTCGGCGGCCTTACTCAAAACGCCATCAACTCGCTGACATTCGGCCCCAAGGGTGTACATAGACGACTGAAAAAGCCTTTCCGCTACATCCGTTTTATTTCTGAAAGTGTTAGGTATAGACACCCCTGCGGCGGCGCACAAGCTGAGCAGGTTATCACGAGAGACAGTGGACACCTTCGACACCAAACCATTAAATGAAACACGCAAAAGCTCATTGCATTACTCGAAGTGTGTTCAACAATCAAATTGCGGTAAAATCTGCGGGTAGATGATGAAAGATCCGAACATGGGGTGGGAATTGATGGCCACTGACAGCGGACGGGATTGATGACGTTACGAGAAGACGAGAGTAGATTATAACACGGGTAGGAATTAGTGAAACCCGCCCATCTCGACAAACCCTTTCCTACTACGTAGAGTCGGGGACAAGAGCTTGCTATTGTGACAGACTTATCGAGAACATAGTGACCAGAAGGCATCGGGTCCGCACCCAATGTGCGGAGACGTCATGTGGTCAAGGCTCCTGATGGTGGAGCCGGATTGGTCCAAAATGGGACATCGCTGTAACCAATCAGATATCTGATTAGCCAGCCACGGGGTGGGAATTCCGGGCTTGAAACGCGACGTCCAACCTCCACAAAACCCTCCTCTACTACGTAGAGTCGGGGATGCCGACCGCGAATGCCCCAACATATCGTCACCTCCTTCATACGCTCCCGACACTTCTGGAACTCAGTTCATTACGACTTTGGCTCGGGCAACGTTTCCTTGGAACAGGACGAACGGGACTCGCTGATATTCTACGCGGAATACCGACGCCAAGGACAGGCTCGCGTCGCAACGTTGTTCTAGGAGTGGAAGTCTTGGGGGACCGGATTCTAAGATTTAATCGCAAGATCATCCATTACCATAATGTTCGTCTCGTCGAATTTCTGCGAGACCGAGAGCGTCTAAATTGACTACTTACTTCGACAGGGCTTATCCGACCAGGTTTCGAAAAACCGCCAGAGACCACAACGACTTCGACTTTTCGCCGAACTTCCTTGCATCCCATACAGTACCCGTCGCTTGCCTCGGAGTGGTCCACGTTTCCCAATGTCCATACAGACCGGCTAGGGAGATGAGATATATCCTACGGCCTCGTTCGTCCACCCCAGCCGCGGCACCTCCCACCGGCCCTTAAAGTCCTCAGTGGTTTCGGTTCAAAATACTTTGGTCCATGACGTTCACAGGAATCGACTTAAGCCTCAGCGTTATCCGAACGGAGTGGTCGGACTCCTATTCATTGGTTTTCCTAAAACCCTTCTGGTCGGATGGGGCGCGTCCAGCAGATCGAAAAATCTCGTGATGACGAGCGCAGGGAGTTGGTCGCGAACGAGGAAAGGGGGCACTTTGCTATTAGTGTCCGGTCTGGAAGCTTGAGCCTTGGGCGCAATAGGGGGTTTTCCGCGTCTCGTCGCAGATCTCAAAATCTTCCTCTCCGACGACCGACGGCAAGCCTACGTACGTCATTATTCTTTCGTCTTCAGAATCGCGGATCACACGGCTCTTGATCCAATAAAGTCACCGCATCGGACATCGTCCCCCTAGCTTCCGAACGTTCACTGCCGATGGAGTGCATCCTCAGTCACCTCCCTACGAGAGCCAGCTACCGTCGATCACGCGGACTTGTACCTTATCATGACGTCTCCGCCAATAGGCCAGCCCTCCAAAACAACACCCACCGCTTCACCTTGCTCAACCGAGCGCTCGACGTGACTAGGTTTGGGGACGAGCGCCTTCGTTCGAACTGAGAACCCGGTTAACGTGGGTTAGGCGGGGACCATTGACGGCGTAAAATGGAGTATGGCAAGCTCATCGTATTGTATCTCGGAGAGGGACGGTATGTAGGGAGGAGGGAAGAGAAAAATCCGGAAATGGGAGGGAAAAGCAGACGTTTCGACGATGGAGAGCAAAACCGCTACTCTCAACATCGCCGCAGCTCTGTAGAGTTAAAAGACGAAATAAATCGCTCTACGTTTGGGTTATCGCCTGGCTGGGGACGGTAAGAGCGGCGCGCCGAAATTCAAGAGAGCTGGATAAAAGCGGAGCTACGTGTGCTAGACAACCTGTTGCCTTGCGCGGTGGCGAGGTAGAATGTTCGGGAGCTCACCCAACTTCTTCGTTCGAGAGGGTTCCTTCCGTATCTCTGATAACCGTATTCTGTTCAGTTTGTGTTTCGTTGTAAATAGTAGCGCCAGATGGAGGTCTGGTCCCCTCTTTTCCCTGCGTGCCTCTGTCCTCCACGCTTACAGAGTACGAACGCGCCAGCGAAATAATACGCCGTTCAGTCCTCCCGCTTATCCCATGCGCATCCTGACCCATATGCCTGCAGCTACAAGAGTCCGCGATTAAACGTGGAAGGGTCCAAACCGAAAACATGTGTTTCTGCTTCGTGAGGCTGTGCACTGGGTGCCCAGTCAATGCTCATTTGTTCCCCCATCGATACTCACTGAAGCGCTTTCCCCTCCACTTCCAACCCAGTCTCACATTATAGCATCGCCCAGCTTCAACCATGGTCCTCCGTGATGGATCGACACTTATCCGTAGGGGACCTTCTCCCAGACCACCACTCACACCAGGTCGATTACCTCGGCAGCGCGCCGAAGGAGACCAGGAGCAAACCCGGGACAAGACGATAGATTCCTTAATAAATACAGTAGTGGAAGTCATCAAAGTAAGCGTATGATTGGTTTGTAGACACTCCATCGTCACCGACTTTCTTTCAGGGTGCCGAATGGCCGGAAGATTCGAAAGAGGCGGCAAAGGGGTTGCTCGACACAGTCGAGTCCCGGCCAGAAATACCTAATACTTCGAACGACATCCCCCAACAAATCCAGGACGCCATTGACCGATATATCCAGTAAGCCTCCTACTCCCCCGATCAGTCGGTTTGCTCGAGCTTGCTACTTCAACCACTAGGGTACTCGAGGATGTCCACATTCGATTGAAGGACGCGTCTTCGAACACAAGAATAAAAAACTGGAAAATCTACCAGACAATTCGATCAATTGCATCCAAGCGCCCAAGCAGATGCAGCTTACTATTCCAAACGTGTCAGGACGATGTGGCGCAAGTCGCGAACTCACTGCGTGTATGTGGCTCAAGATTGTTCGTGGGGGTTCCTATCTTACCGTACTTCGCGCTTTTTGCAGCAACATATAGATTCTGAGCGAAGCAAGGGTAGGTTGAATCCAGCCTCTTGCGAATATATTGTGACTTTGTCATCTCTTTGGTCAGGAACTGGTTCGGAGGCCTTGGGAGGACCTCCAGAAGAACAGATTCAACCGAGAGCGCTCGGTACACAGGAGCTCAGTCCACCTCTTGGCGATGCCCAATCAAACCCCGGGATCATTTCGCCTTCCTCGACGCCCACTCCAAACTTGCTATCACCGAGGGCTGAAGAGGAGGTTGTTGAGCAGCGGTGGACGAGGGATAGGGTAGTAGTCTTAGTCTAGCGCGATTGTCGTAGTAGAATATAACAGTGAATTGAATTCATTATTTACATTCGAAATAGACCGCCTTTTATAGGTCGGTCGTACAAATATAGTTATTGGGGAAACTGGGAATTCCCTTAATGGGCAATTCCCGTTTAGTACGAATTCCCGAGGGTATTCCCGCCCTCGGTACTTTATTCAACTAGTTTACTCACGCCCCACGAACCTCGAGTCGGTCGCCCGGACCGTACTCCAACAGAGGTATCCCGAAGCCCAATACGAGCAGAAGCCCTGAACATCGCAAGGAAGACGTTCAAGGCTGTAGAAATTGCGTCTGGATCCATTCCCGTCGCGGGGACCTATGTTGGAGCGGCTGCCAAAGTTGGTCTAGCGTTCGTTGAAACGATCCAGGTTCGTGCACCCCATACGAGCTAGGTCGTGTTTATCGTGGTAACGGAAAGTTATAGACCATGGACAAGAACGACGACCTAGCCAAGGACTTGGGAGCACAGACAGATAAGCTGTCCAAACTTCTTACATGTGTAACGAAGCAATCAAGCTCCAATACGGGGGAGTTGATCACGGAACACATCGCCGATCTACACAGGTAGCCAGTACTTATGTCCCAGAAGACCATTACTGAGACCGATCTCAGGGAACTTCAACACGCCCACGACAAAGTCACCGAATGGAAACTCTTAGGTCGATTCAACAAGGCCTTTCATTCTCGTGACCACGCGGAGACATTGAAGAACTATCAAGGTATAATCCAAACTACGTTGGAGGAGCTCCAAGTAAGTACCGCGCGCTGTTGCATCCCTTCTTACATGACCTAACCTGCCCGCGATTAGCTTCTCGTGAGCCTTGACACCCGCAACATGACAACCGAGCTAAGTAAGGCCGTTTCACTTACTCGCAAAGGGCTGTTCTCACCCTTCATCTTAGGAGATATTGAAGTACAAGAACAGAAGCGCCGCCTCCTGGACCGTCTCGGGGACGGAAAATATGGAGCCCAAGGGAGTGCCATTGACGACGTCATCTGCTTCCCGGGGACCAGGGTGACGATATTGGAAGGGATCGACACGTGGATCAGGGATACATCGAGTGTTCACCCAGTACTATGGATCCGCGGAATGGCTGGACGAGGAAAGTCGACTATTGCATCAACGGTAGTACACTCGTGGAAGTGTCGAGCGGCGTGCGCGATATTTCACTTCCGTCGTGGCCAGAATAAGGTCAACCCTCGCTTTGTCTGCGCTTTGGCGAGGCAGCTAGGAAATAGCTTAGTTCCGGAGGTCAGAGATGCAGTTCTCGAGAGTGTGAGAGAAAACCAGGACGCTGCAGACCAACGACTTGAAGAGCAGTTCAACACGCTTTTCGTCGGCCCCTTCTCCAAGCTCAATGGCCAAGGTCACCCTATTCTCATTGTCCTCGACGCCCTCGACGAATACGATAACGTTAAGGACGCGATCCACTTCGTTCGTCTCATCGATCGACATTCCCCGTCGTTTCCTGCCAATGTCAAATTTCTCCTCACGTGCCGTCCGGAGGCTCTGCTCATCCGTGCACTCGAGCCTAGAGAGTGGCACTCGGAAGACTTGGACACCGCACTCGGCGTGTCGGAGGACCTCCAACGATTCGTTCAGCAAGCATTGGAGCAGATCAGAGACTCAGACCCGGACGTTCCAAACGACTGGCCGTCATCCGACGATGTCCAGCGGCTAGTGGACATGTCTCAAGGTCTTTTTCAGTGGGCTCGAACCGTAATCACGTATATTGGCGACGGGTCTCCGGTGGATCGATTGAGGGTATTGCTGAAGCGCCCAGGCACGTGGAGCGGCCTTGACGACTTGTACCACCAGATCCTTTCAAAGGCCTTTGATAGCGTGAGGTTGGACACGTCCAGGCAGGATCTTCTGAGTCGGGTGTTGGGAACCCTCATTGTAGCGCCGTACCCCATCTCCATCGAAGTAATCGCTAATCTGTACAGCGGGCACGAATTGCTAGAGGGAACAAGTCAAGAGTACAGTATCAAGTTTCTACGTAAAGACATTCTGGCCGATCTGAACTCTCTGCTCTCTATTCCAATATTACCTGGTGAACCAATGCACCTGATGCATACGTCCATACGCGACCTCTTAGCCAGCGAGGGGCGATGCGCGCACCGACCCTACTATATCAACCCGAAGCTGTACCACCAGCAACTAGCCAGGGTTTGCTTGAAAAATATGCTCGAGGAACTCAATGCGAGCATTTGTAGGCTATTGGACGCCGGTTCGGAGGCTCAGGAAATTGTGAGGAAGGAGATCTCGACGGGCCTGCAATATTGCTGCAGGTCATGGTCCACGCACCTTACACAGGGGATCGAGGGGACACAGATAGACACAAGTACTGAGATTGTGAACCTCGGTGATTTCGAAAAGTTCAGCAAGGGCAAGCTCATGTTCTGGCTTGAGGTGATGAGCTTGATTGGAGCTACGAAGGAGTCGATTACCGCGGCAAATCACGTTCATCAGTGGCTTTTGGTGAGTCTAGCATCCATTTTCAAACTTCCAAGAAGGCAGATTAGCTGAAGCAATGCTGAAAGCACCGGCCTGGGGAGATGCCCAACCCTGACGGCCTTGCTGCAATTTGGGATGATGCGCGACGATTCATTACTACCTTTTTGGAGCCAATTTCGTTCGGACCATTGCATATTTACATTTCAGCGCTTCCTCAATGTCCAACAGAGACAGAAATATGGAGGCTATACGGAAAAAATGCGAAAGTCCGAAACCTCCACGGTCACTGGATGTCAACCTGGCCATCAAACCTTTGGACCCGATCTGTAAACGCGGAGGTGAAATCAGTTGCATTCTCACCAGATGGTAGGATCATCGCAGCTGGATGCGCAGACGGCACAATTCAAGTCCTGGATACCCAGACAGGGACAGTAGTGGGCGAACCGTTCGTCGGTCACACCAAAACGGTTCGGTCCATTCGCTTCTCGCCCGATGGCAGGGCTCTCGCATCCGGATCCGAGGACCAAACGGTTCGACTCTGGGATATCCAAACTGGAGAAGCGCTGTGCGAACCACTCACAGGTCACAAAGAAAAGATTTGGTCAGTCTGCTTTTCCGTTGATGGCAAGTCCGTGGCATCGGGATCATTTGACAACACCGTTCGACTCTGGGATGCCCAAACCGGAGCAGCACTGGGTGAACCACTCACAGGTCACAGTAACCACGTCATTTCTGTCAGTTGTTCGCCCGATGGAAGGGTGCTAGCATCCGGATCCGAAGACGGGACAATTCTCCTCTGGGATATTGAGGCCAGAGTCCTGGCGCGAGAATTGCTCATTAGGCACGATGCGGGATTAAAATCGGTCCGCTTTTCGCCCGATCGAACAGTTCTGGCATCTGGGTCCGATGACAAGACGGTTCGACTCTGGAGTGCCGAGACAGGAGCAGCGCTGAGCGAACCACTCAGAGGTCACAAGGGCTTGGTTTGGACAGTTTGCTTCTCCGCTGATGGCAAGTCCGTAGCGTCGGGATCATTTGACGACACCATTCGACTCTGGGATGCCCAAACCGGAGCAGCCATGGGCGAGCCACTCACAGGTCACAGTAGCACACCTGTGTCCATCTGCTTCTCTCCAGATGGCAAGCTTCTGGCATCCGGATCCGATGACAAGACAGTTCGACTCTGGGATCCTCAGGCCGGAGCGGCGGTGGCCGGGTCCCTCATTAGTCACCGTGCCAAGGTCAACTCGGTCTGCTTCTCGCCCGATGGCAAGCGTGTAGCATCCGTATACGATGACGGTACAATTCGACTCTGGGATGCTCAGACCGGGGCGGCAGTGGGTGAACCACTCACCGGTCACAGTCGCAAGGTTAACTCGGTTTGCTTCTCGCCCGATGGCAACCTTCTGGCATCCGGATCCCACGACGGGACGATTCGACTGTGGGACGCTCAGACCGGAGAAGCGAAGGGTGAACCACTCTCAGGTCACGGTGACTGGGTTCGGTCCGTTTGCTTCTCGCCCGACGGCAATCTTCTAGCATCCGGATCCGACGACGTGACAGTTCGGCTATGGGATCCTCGTACCGGAGCGGCAGTTGGTGATCCACTCAGAGGTCACGAGCACTATGTTATGTCCATTTGCTTCTCGCCCGATGGCAAATACTTAGCGTCCGGATCGTACGACAAAACCATTCGACTCTGGGATCCTCAAACCAGAGAGGCGGTTGGCGAACCACTCGCTGGACACAGTGACTGGGTCATGTCCATGTCCTTCTCACCAGACGGAACGCTTCTCCTGGTTCGATGCGACGACGGCAGTACCGCCACCTGGGATATCGCCACCCGTCAACGATGTGACACCCCTCGCAGTCCTCCGTCTTACGCAAATCCACGCTTTCGCGATCACTGGGTAACATTCGGTTCCTCTCGGTTCCTCTGGCTCCCTCCGCAATACTGGGACATTGGCGATGATGGGGTCGCTCTATCCAACAGGCAGCTTTTTGTTTTCCACAATGGGTCGCTTTCTATTCTCGGCGTTTCTCAGATTCTCCCGCCTGAATGATCCAGTTGTTCTAGCGTCCTGCTTTCCCTCATCGCACTTCTGTATCTAGTGTAATGTCATCTGTGTGATACATGATGCCCGCAGCGCGATTTCTCTCTCACAATCAGCTGAACATCTTCTTGTAAAGTGGATTGTCATTTGATATACCGATTACACTCTCATTGCTGACGAGCTCTAGGCTTCCGGGCCCCTTCGTGTCTCCGCTCCCTTGATCCTTTCGACCTGCGAATCTTCGTTCGGCTAGATTAACAGATCCACAAGAGGCTTGTGAGATCGCGCTTACTTGATTTGGCTAATAGTTTCTATCTGCGACTCCACAGTCGACCCGAAATGGGTCTCATGCCCTTAGGTTTGTACTACCAGCGCTAATGGAAAACTCCTTTAAGAACGAATCGCACAAGGCCCCACTACCCAGAAATGGAGTCTGAAATCA
>WSTY01001337.1:0-10951 GCA_019633465.1 Tulasnella sp. 417
TGACCATCTTGCCGCTGTTCAGATAGCGAGAGAACGCGATCGACATGTCCGGGTGAGACGCCATCGACCCTCCGGCCACTAGTGACGACTCGTCGGTAGACGCAGGCTTGCAGCACGAGCACTGCAGGTAGGCGTGAGGCGCCAACAGAGCTGAGATGATGGACGACCTGATGCTGGGATTGAGGAGCTTAGGAAGGGAGCGAAAAAGACCGACGTGAGTTTTCGTTTGTCGGAGCGACAAAAGAAGAAAGGCCCATTCGCTCTCCTCACCTCTTTGATCGAGTCTGCTCCGTCGGCGTTGACGTACCAAGCCTCGTACAGAGGGTTACATTCGAATGGATAGAGGCGATCCCTAAGTCACATAACCTTTCGGTTCTATATTCTCGACCATACCGGGAAACACCACTCACCGCATAAAAGTAGCCAAGCACTCTAAAACCCGGTCAGCGAAAGCGCTATCAGACGCGCTCTTCAAGTTGAATCCAGTCGGTTGAGATTTGGAAGGAGATCCCTGCTCCACTTCTTCGTCTTCCTCTTTGTCCCTTTCCTTTTCATATTCGTCTACGATGCAGTCCAGCCGTCCGCGCAGATCGACCACCTCTTGCGGTAAACCATCTTCGCCCAAACGATCGAACCAGTCCAGAACTCGGTGTAAATAGTCGCCCAAGTCCGTAGACGATTTTCTCCTGGAACAACCCCATTCGTAAGAACGCAAAAGGCAAAGCCAGAAACTGTGAACACGAGGCGGCCCCACCTGATCCTCCCTCCCAACACCTCAAGGTACCTCTCCACATCATGCGCGCTCCTAAAAACATCCACCACACTCCGCCTCGAATCACCCCCTCCCTCAGCGTATCTCAGGACGAGTACGACGTCCAACGCGACCTTGCGCGCTTCGACGTTCGCCACGAACGCCTCACGCGTGGAATTCACCGCGCGGACCAAACCGGCGTCGTCCTTGGCAGCTAAGACGTCCTTGACGACCTTGTCTCGCATTTCGGTTTGCTCCCCCTCTGAGAGTTGGAGAGCGAGGAACCGGTCAGTGTCGCTGGCCAGCTTGGAGCGTAAGAGCGCGCGGAACTCGGGCGTGATGGAAGATGCTGGCGGGGACTCTGTCGTCAACACCGAAAGCGGATGGGAAAAGTGTCGAAGCAGAAGGAGCTAAGATTCAAACATTCGGTTCCGGAAAGGGGGAAGGAAGGAAAGAAAAAAAAGCTAATTCAGTTTAAACGTTATATCTTGTTTTCTAGAAAATGGCTGACTGACCTGGATGACGCTCTGAACGGCGTCGAATGATCCGTAAGTTTCGTACGTCCGAGTAAGAATTTCCAGCGTGTCGTGGCTGAACACCACTCCAGCATCAAACTCGAGACTGAAAAAGACCTGAAAAGGTGAGGAGAGAGGGTTTCGTCAGAGATCCAATAGGGCGACGGTTATGGGTCAACGGTGGGTGAAGGAGACGAACAGCTGATATGACGTTTCGAAACAGCTCTTGACCGCCTTCTGCAGCGAAGGAGCTCATTTCCAAGCATGCGAGGGTTTTCAAGGAGAGAGATTGGTGTATGTAGCTGGTCGAGGTTGAGATGTTGAAGATGAACACGAGAGGAAGCGCTTTGGAGTGTCGGCTGCCAAAAAAAAACTTTTTCGCTTAGCCAGGAGGGCAGTCATCTCAAGACACGTGAAAATTTACCTGCAAATGTACAGCATATCTTCCAAAACGGACGTATCGAACGCCTCAAAGTCGGAGATCACCACTACAAGCTTTGGAGGATCTGAACGTAAAAGACCACCTCCGTAAGTCAAACGGGTTCAACTTCTGCAGATGTTGAGGGAGTCCTCACTCTGGCGTTTAGCCACTGGCCTGTACCAGGCTTCCAACAAATTGATGTCATAATTCGCCAACGCCGGTCCACCACCCCGACTCCCGCCAACACCGTTCGCATCGTCCTCGTCCTCGTCGTCAGCCGCGACCTGCCCGACGAACCCCAAGATCAAGCACCTCATCGCACTCGTCAAGTTGGCGCAATCCCGCGCGTGGAGCTGCGAGACAAACAAGGGTTTGGACGCTCGGTACGTTGCGAACGCCCCTTCCAAGATGACGCTCCTGCGGTTGGCAGAACCGCCGACTACAGCAGCGGTGGGTAACGTCGGTAGAGGCGGTGGACCAAATTCGGCGTAGTCGTACGCGTCGACGATGAAGTCGCATAACGTGTCGGAAAGGGTTTTATCGAATGAACGGATCGTGTCCTATCATCAGACGGGAGAAAGAATAAAAGCTTCTGTGAGGTATCTAGAAGCTTGAGGTGGGTTGGTCGTGCTTACATGGAAACGAAGTTGGATTCTGCTCCATATGGTATCGAACGCCTTTCGGCGTCGCTTGGAGCCTCCCTCAACGTCATACGAAGGGTGAGAACATACGATGGTATCAGGTTGAGAATCTGGATCGGACTCTATTGAAGGGAATTCTCGTCAGATAATTGGTTCAGAAGCCAAAGCAAGTGAGGACGGCAACCTACCGGGTTGGAAGGGGATAATAAAACAGTCCTAAAAAAGGCCAAGGTCAAAATCGAAAACGAAGTCTCTTGACCAGGCGACTATTCCTACTTACCTCTTCCAGATGTTGATCTTCCATAGACCGTCCACTTGCTGGAGCTGAACAAACTGGTGGGACCTGATGGGGAACTGTTCCGTCCCGTGTGAGGCTAAACGAGAGAAACGAACCGAACAATCGCTGACAAACTGTGGATCTCACTCTCTCAGATCGTAGCGGCACAAGCACCGGTCCCCGATTCTACAAATAGTATTCAAGCACCGTACGAACGTAATGACTTTGTATGCCCTTTTGCTCACATGTTGCGCGCTAGGACTCGAGTTGTCCAGTCGAGTATCAAACGGTGGGTCTTGCATGACGGGGGTGGACTGTCTAGGGACGCCGTGGGCGAGGCGTTGGCTGGGCTGGGGATTACCTCGCCGCTCCTGGTGACGATAAATACGCGCGAGCAGACTGGGAGCTTGACTGCATGGCCCCACGAGTTGGACGGTTCAAGCTCCAAGGATCAAGATGGCAGATACAGCCGCTTCAAGCCCAATCAGAACTCGTGGACTGATGTTTTCTTTGTGTCTCTTTTCTCGTTCTCGCTCTTTCTTCCCTTCCCTTCGTCTCACTCCGGGTATTGAGGTACTTCTCCCGTAATGTAAGTTGTGAGATCGCACCAATTTTCTTTCTCTGGGGTCCACAAATACAGAGATTCACTGCAATCCTATACAACGTCATATTCTACCTTCAGCACATGAACGGCTGTTTAGGAACCGGATTGTATGTCCATGTAACAGATGTAGATTAATAGGGGAAGGTGTATCAGATGCTGCATATGTCCGTTAGATGGACAGAACGAGACTTGTGAGCATCGTCGGAAAGGATGAAGGCATATTTCGGCGGGAACCACTAAAGGGCCCATTTACAAAACATGTATCCAGTGAAGATGGCGGCGAAGGCGAAGGACGGGGCTCAGTTGAAACCCTTCCGCGTTGTTCCCTCACAGGGAAGGGTATGGCTCTCCAGCTGGCGTGGTTCTTCAATAAAGGTGGTTAATCGTCCAACGACGGCTGACATGGAAGGCCGTGCGTTCGGCGACCGTGACCAACAGTCCGTGATGAGATCCTTAATTGATCTTGAGAGCCGAGGATATATGCTCCAATCTTCGATTGGATCTTTGGGGTTGTTGCTACCACAAAGCTTGAGCGTAATTTGTTCGTTGGTCAACCCGGCGTGCGGCGATTCTCCTGTCATGACCTAACAAAAGAAAGAACAGACGTATTACATCGCTTATCAGTGCACCGGAATGGCATACGGCAAGAAGGCAAGTTGATGAAAGATAATTACCTTGAATGCCAAGCTCCCAAAGCTATAGACGTCGTTCTGACAAGACCGTGGTTCTCCTAAAATGCACTCCGGCGACATCCATGGAGTACTTCCTCCTGTGCGGTGGGAAGGTGTGTACATTGCGTCTTCGCCCAGGATTGTTGATAGGCCGAAGTCAGCCAACAGAGGTTCTCCCCCGTCAGACATTAAAATATTCTCCTGTGAAGCAGTTTCAGCAACCTCAAATGAAGACCCAAGAGACAAACAAAGACTGACAGGCTTGAGATCTCCGTGAACTATGTTGCGAGAGTGCAGGCACTCAAGTCCTTTTGATATACCAAGGAGCTAAGTTATGGGACATGCTATCAGGCGCGATATCAACAGGTATTAGAGAGAACAGCCCTCCGACGCACAATTTGTATCCGTTGAATATCAGAGAGGTCCTTCAAGTTGTGATATAAATTTCCATGCTTGTACCAAGGTGAGATCAATGAAAGATTTGGTATTAAAGTCCAGCCGATGAGAGGAACGATGTTTGGGTGCTTTGGTAGACCAATCCAGGTTATGGCCTCCTGCATGAGCCTCTAGAGAGTTGCTTTGATGAGTAAACTGACTTAACAGTTGCGCAACTGCAAGGGAGGACATACCCGTAGCTTGCGCTCATTCGCGTCGGCCTCAGTTTGGTTGTTTAACCAAACAGCTCGAAGAACTTTTACAGCGACCTGGAATACATGGTTAGAGTTTATACGAGTGTTATTTGAGACGTTACTGTTGCGTCGTGGCTTACCTCGCGGGGAAGCGCATCGGATGGTGCAAAAAACCGGACATTTGAACACCAGACATCGCTATAACCTCCTCTAAAAAGCGGGCTTCCTTTCGGGTCTTCAATACAACCCATGAAGGAACGGTCCGCAGGGATGAAATAGGTCGCACACAGCGCGCTGGAGTCGGGTATTCGAGAGACTTGTGTTGGCGGCTGGGACTCGGCTGATGGTTCCCATGGAATGGTCCTTGGCCTTTCAGTTGCTAGATTTGGCGCCATACTGTCACCAATGAACGAACTGCTGTCCTCGAACCTAAGCTTCCATGAGACGGTGTAGGCGTAGGCGAGAACGGGAGCGGTCTTCAGCCATTGGGATACCTCTGGGGAAAGTGAGACCAAAGCATTAGCGCCTCTGAATGTTGATTGCTCCCTCGATCATTTTTACTCACGGACTAAACGCCGAGGGACGGGAATAGAAAGGACGACTTCCGCGTTCGATGAAGGAGGTGTAAATTGGACGAAGAAATGCACGAGCCAAGCCAGGACAGCATTAGCGGCTTGCAACGTCGGGGTGCCATCTTTGAGAGATCTGAAGTTGAGCGAAGCCCACTGGAATTGATGGCACAAAGCAAGGTCAACGTTCAGCTCCAAGTTGGTAGGTTGGGTTTCCGTTCCCCAGACAAAGGTCGAATTGCTCACGGTTCGAACGTTAGTTTGGCTGGAGGCGCGAACCGAAATAGACTTGCCCCATCGATCCTCTCGGAGGCTCAAAGCTGATATCCGCCCCTTAACAAGAGGGAAAATCTCTCCGTAGACTGCGCGAGAAAGGTGCCCCATAATTTTGCTTGTGAATGCGCTGGACTTTAGACAGGGGTAGCGTTCATAGTTGTACCGGAGACGAGTCGAAAGGCGTCAATCCACGATAGGTGCAAAGCGGCTGTTGAAAGATGAGACGTACATGCTTTGCGAAGTCGATACGCGCATCGGGTTTTGGCTTGTAAGGTAACGGTGGTGTCGTCTGGGGGGGCCCCCGAAGGAGTAGTCGGGCGTTGGCGAGCAGCATTCCTAGCAATGTCATGAACCAGAGTGGGAGGGAGGATTGAGAGCCCGCAACCAGGACGGTCTTGGAGAGTTGTGCGACGCTAGGCATCTGGGGGGAGGATTAGAGAAGAGGAGGGTGGAGAGGGCGATTGGGGAGTTGAGTATGATGATGGTGAGGAAATGTCGGACGAGATGAAGGGCCTCTAAATAGTTTTTAGCACATTAGCGTTTAATGATGTTGAGACGTATTTTGGTTTGAGGAGGGCAGCGGAAGTGGCTGAGGGTACACCCAGAAGGGGACACCAATTACCATCCACACTAAACCCAAAGACGATCGACCACCCACCATCTCTCCCTCGCAAAAAATATATATAGCCAATACCACAGTCCGGAAAGCCGTTCAGATCCATGGTGCCAATCCCCAATTTCGTCATCCTACTTCGAATTCATTAATCTAAACACCTCCGATATGGCAGTTACTCGTCGAAAAAAATCATCCATACTCGCATCTGGGAGTCCAACTGCTGGAAGGAACACTGCTTCGCTCTACAGTAACAGGTCCGTAGGAGAGGCGCGGTCAGGTCGTGAAGGGTTCTTCCTTTTTTGCGACTCGGGATGCCCTGGACTTCCCCGGCGCAAGTTTGCACGAGTGGGAAGTCCAGGGCATCCCGAGTCGGCAGTTTGCGTAGATCGCTGACGTCATCGCTGACAACACGTTTCTCTTTTCGTCTAATCCTTTCTTGGACCGCGCGGCGTGCTCTATTCCACCCGCACTGTAACCACTTTTTACCTCCGCGCGAACCTTCGTCATCAAATCAATCGGCCGCTCATTCAATATCGATACACGCCTGTACAATTTTGACGAACATCTCCGCAATCAAGAACCCTTCACGACCTGACCGCGCCTCTCTCTCCAACCCTAACTCGGAACTACTTTTTCGAAGGACAGACAGAAGACAAGGGATGTCATTCGGAAATCATAGGGAAGTCTGTGCGTCATCCCGTCCTCGACTTCACGGCCATCTCTCGCCATCTCAAGATGGGCCCCCACTTGAATCACAAATCAAATGCCTGAATATGGCGTCAGGAAAAAAATAAAAACCTGGAGAGAAACAAATGATTCACAGAGCCGAGCCCAGCAACACGAGGCCGGGTCCTGGATCATCGCCAGGCGAACATTTGAATTACAAACGGTGCCATAGCCGTATGAAGAACGGGGACACTGGCGCACTTACCACACGGCTGTTTCCCTTCCTTCCCATACGGCTGTTTCCCTTCCTTCCGCCATACGGCCGCTTCCCTCCCCCCCCCTGTCATCCCATGTCATTTAACACTCGAATGTTGGTCGTTCTTCCTTGCTGCCTTGCAGCTGAGACCTTGATTGACAAGGCTACCGAGCTAAAGTATATCTAGTGTCTATGGCAATCAGGGTCCCACCGAGTTCATCTCCCTTCTGCTCATGGGTGTTTAGTGGCGGTGAGATGTATTTGGTTTGAGGAGGGCAGCGGGAAGCCCCCGACTGGACGTCGCGCTTCAAGCCCAGAATTCCCAACCCGTGGTTGGCTAATCCGCTATCTGGTTGGTTAAAGCAACGTCCCATTTTGTTGGCTACTATGATCTGACGTGTATTAACAAGTGTCAAACAATATCACAACTCATTTGATCCTGGGGCGAATGTGAGCTTTGGTCGTCCCAGTGCAGTAGTGGCTCAGATAGCTTTCAATAGTTTAATGTCAGGTTATGCTCGTCGCCCCGTTCTCTACCCTTTTCATTTGCCTCCCTGTCTCCTTTCCTCTCATCCGTAGTTGATCTTTCTCCTGTTCGCATTGCCATCCCCGAATCCTCTGCTATAATTGCTACATCCAATACGCTTCTAAGGACGGCGAAATGGAAGGTGTTGGGAGAATGGCGATATGGTTTGAGTCTCCGATTACCAACAGTCAACTCCCTCTTAGAGTTGTGTTTCAAAACTAGAGCCGTCGCAAAGCCCTGAGATGAACCAGCGCCCGCCTGGTACGAGGCACCAAGCGAAGCTTTCCTCCTGTATGATTTCTTGAGGAGCTTGGGTGAATACAGGTGATTCGCTAGACCAGTTTCTTTCGAGTCGCACTGCCCGTACGACAGGACGTTCCAGCTCTGCGGATCCAAAGGTTCGAGGGGTTATTCCGAAGAAGACTTTTTCCAGGTGTGTCGCAAGACATAAGCGAATCGAATCGACCAAGAACTAAGACACAGCAACACTACCGCTAGCAGCTAAATGAGAATCTCGCTGCCAACTCCGTCTCACTCCAAGACACTGATGTTGCTACCAAGGATTTATTCGCCTTGCTCTGCTCCGTCTAGGACATCACTGCTGCCAAGTAAGCGCAGGAACCTTCCCCCTTCGCCTAGGACGTAGACCTCCCAACTACCCTCATCAGGGACGTCCCGAAACTCCTCGCTACGTTCATCATTTAAAGCGGAGATCTGATTGTTTGCAGTACCCAGTCTTGAGCAATGTGTTCCCTCGACAGGTTCTGGGCCAGTGCTGCTGGCGCGATGGAGACCGACCGCGACTCCTGACACTTTGGCGCCACTCGAACTCGGAACTGAAGCCTCTATTCTGTCCGTGTTCGGCGCTATGCTCTTCAAAGGCCTTGTTCCTGCGCGTTTTAAGTTTCTCGATCCCTTAGTAGCGAGATTGAGTCAGTATCCGTAGTCTACGAGATTGGGGTCTGAAGGTTGGAATGAGCTCCCCACCTGCGGCCCAACAAGGGTATCGCCTAAGTTTGAATCAGGAGAATCCTGAAGGGTGGTGAGCCAAAATTTCACCCTCAAGCTTGTCATGAGCATTTTGCTCACCATTTTGCGGCGTATGCTGAATCTTGGGGAGTCGCGGGATGTGGGCGTTGACTCCTGTTGGGACGAGACGACTTGCATGCCTCTGGTTGCCAACAGCTTTGCCGCGTTCCATTTTTTCCAAGCGCGTGTTCCCTGCTCCGGCCAACTGCCATTTACTTGAGTGCCTATCGCGGACGGTAGCAGATGATATGTGGTCTCGAGTTCCTTGTCGAGTTTATGGCCTAAGGTGATTCGTCTTTAGGTCGAGACAAAGTTCGATGGACACGTTAAAGCTTACGCTTATTCATCCTGGATCGGTCTCTCATTAGATCTTCATGGTCTCTTTCCAGGTCGTCCGCGCCCAACTCGCCCGCTCCTCTCTCGGATATGCTCATATTCGAGTCCGACTCCATACGGTCCTTCCTCTTTCCCCCATCTCTCCCACCATGGGATCTTATATCCTTTACTTCGTCTTGACTCGAAGGACCAATCCGACCTGCCAAGGTCCACGCCCCAAACTCGTACGAACGGCCTCTGCGTTTATTCTCCATGGCGTTCCGCATATGACTTTCAGTCACTTCAATTATGTGAATGGGATCGTAGAATGTTTTGTAGAGAGCATTCGCGCCTGCCCCTTCGGCCAATGTCCATAGAAAGTGGTCGAAGAGCTGGAGCAGGTATCCAACTACAGCGGCGTCGTCAGCTTTCTTCGTTCCCCGACGAATCCTCTCCAGAGCTTCCAACATATCGCGCTCAATGCCCTTGAGCACATTGCAAACGTTTGGTTCGGGTCGAAACCACACACCACGACAACGGTTCGGATCGAGGGTTGGCGCACGGGCGTCTTGTAAGAGAACGGCTTGCGCCCGAAAGCGGCGTGCGTGAAGAAGCGTGCCTCTGATGGGATCTTGGAAGAAAAGGGGTGTGGAATGCAGTTCTCCTTGGATTTGACGCGTTGGAATCCATATTGGGGGATACTTGGGTATGAGAGACAGGTCGATATCAGACTTGATTTACAGAGGAATCGGGTCCTCGTATCAGCGTCGTCATGGGCGAACAAGCATTGTATACCAATTCTTACTGAGCTGTGCGCTTTCACCGAAGCGGAGTAAAGGTCCATGTGTCTAGTCTGCGGGTAGGTCAGGTGGTTGAGCGAGAAGGTACTGGGCGGGCTCGCACTAAAGCTGCGGAAAGCGGATATAAAAGGGTCTTTTATGCGTTCTTTCCCCGCATTTTTGAAAATTAAAATAATAAAAGTATCAAATTTTCTCTATCGTACACGATTTTCATTCTGTCACATTCAACCGAAAACCTTTGGCACGGAGAATTCGTCTTCTGGGAGTGCGCGAGCTGCTTTTCTTTCATCGCGCTCCTTCGCCGCAAACATCTTCTTTCTGTACCTATCCATCTTCGTGTGTGGACCGGATCTTCGGAGTTTGGCGGGTGCAATAAATTCTAGGGTGAGAGGAAATCACTCGACTGAGTGTCGTCGCCCGGCCCCACACAACAGTTCACGCACCTTCGTTGCGGTAAACAACGGCACCATTAAATGCTCCTTCGAATATTTTAATGGGTGTAAGGACGAAACGAGGTCCAATCTCGATTAGAGACATAGTAGGTGGTCCCTCGGGCTGCAACGGATCCTTCTCCATGATCTACACGAGCAGGCATCAGAGTTAAACAGCTAAAGAGCAGACAAGGGTTCAATACATATAGCTGACCTGAAAGTTGCGGAACCAAATCTTGCCGTCAAGGATGGAGAAGCTGAGGATATGGTCGATGAAAGGCTTCGAACGTCGTGCTCCGGGCGGCACACCAAATATCTATCGAAATACATGAGAATAAAGCGTTATAGCCCAAGATTGATGTGTGCATTTGTACACGTCTAAATGCGCTTACGTGCGTAAAGAGCTCCTTCGTCAATCTCCAATGCTCGTCCTGGTCGAACGCTGCATCGAAGCTCAGCAGTCCTCTGCTTCCTTTCAGGCAATTTCCGGTCATCTTCAGTTCGTCCATGGTATGTATGTTTTGTACATGCATCCTGATGCTGGGGCCGTTGGGGGTCTTGACAGCCCACAGGTAAAGGTCTTCGTGCCTCCGAGCCTCGAAGAAGAGGCAGTTGTTGCAGTTGTTCAGGTCCGCAAGCTCAGGGAGAAGATAAAGCTGGGACTTGACATCGAGCTTTGAGTCTAATCAATGAAAAGTTTAAGGAAATGGTCGTGTCCGGACGACGGGCGGAGGACAGCACCTTTCTTGGTATGAGGCAGGAGGCACTCCAGGTCCTTCATAAGATGCCGCATCCGGCTGGTCACACCCCTGGACGAGAGCATAAGAACTCGCTGTTTATTCCTCTTCACAGGTTGGACTTCTTCTTTGCCGTTTGGGCGGGATTGCTTCTTTGGCTTAGTATCCTCCATAGCCTCGTCGCTGTCCTCGTCCTCGAACTCCAACGCCTTCTTCTTTCC
>WSTY01001338.1:0-10950 GCA_019633465.1 Tulasnella sp. 417
AGGTTGTATTTGGTAGAGCTCTCAACATGATCTCTAGAATGCGTTGGCCCTCATAGTTACAAATCGTGCTCCCATTATTATTCACGGTCTCGCCCATTAGAAAAGACATTTGGACAGGGTTATTGATCAGATCTTCTACCTCGAATGACTTAAAATATGGCATTGATGCGAAGAGCGATAGCATTGGGCACACCTGCTCTCGGCTATCCCGGCAGCTCTGCGACCTCTGCGCCAGGATTTTCAGGCTCCGCGTTCCCAATCTGATCAGAAGAACCAACCAATGACATTCATGAACCAAGCTAAGATATTCGAAGAATATAGGGTTGGCAAGCGAGCTACCCGGCCGTCACTACCCTGCATTTCTTCTGATGTCGTCCTTTCCAGTCCCTTGAGAGTTAATCTTGGGTTAGCATACAATTTTGAATGGCAGGTGGATCCTTACTCACTTCTCTTGGCAAAACTCGCCGCAATAGACTACCCGCTTGCATTGACGACACCACAACGGTTCCCGTCGCTCCAAGGCCCTGGTTCTGTACATCGGACACTTGCTCCAAGAGCACCCTTCTAGTTTAACTCTTCTTGCCCTCTCCTTAGCTTCAGCTTGCTCGTGAGCCCTGATGTCCGTCTTCCTATCCTGGCAGAACACCTTCCACAACCTGATAGGTGTACTGGTAGGGCTGTTCCTGTTGACAACCTTCGCGAACTCGAGGAGACTTAAAAATTCCACGAGAGCCGTTTGGCGAAGGATTTCGAATGGAAATTCTGCACTGTTCGATCGAAAAGCTTTTCCAATCCGATCAAGGTGATCACCTATACCCTCACACACTGCGGTAGATTCTTGATTGCCGCCAGCTGCAATAGCTTGAGGTGATTCCTGCCAGTCAATGAAAGCTGAAGAGCGCACTATGCAAAGCTTTGCTCACCGGCATCCCCAAGAGATTGCCAGATCAACAGTCCTCGAGCTACAAGTGGTACGAAGTCGGCTCGGAAGACTTTATCGGAGAACTTCATGATCCTCAAAGGACAGCCTGCAATGTAGCTATTGTATCCGCTCGTTATATCAAGGTCAGAATAATCCAGAGACTCCGGTACATACCATGCTGTCATGAATGCTCGCAGTGTCAACGTCAACACCTCGTCGCTAAAAGGGCCCCGATCGAAACTGGACGGGTCCAACTTCCAATACCCAATACATATAGACTCGCCAAGCTCTTTTTGTGTCTTTTCAGCACATCGACGAGCATTGGGACCCCTGGCGGAAGACGGGAATCGCGGGTGAGTAAGGATCGCAAAAGCTGCGTTGAGGCTTAGAAGTTAAGAATGAAATTGCTCCAATATATCAGCACATTTGACTTGTGGATAGGCTGGAAAGACTTACGTCGCCTTGTAATTCGTGTCATGAGAGCGATCGTTGTAATGCGTCGCCTTCAGGATATTAGCGAACGCCACCCCAAGCTTCTCGAGATCTCTAGGTATCCTCGTCTGTGGCGGAAGCTGCCCATCAAAGATGCGGGATAAACGGACAACCGCTTGTGTAATTGGAGCCGTGGTGCTATGGTTGACTATTATGAAATGCAGCATAATTTCCGCCAAAGCGAATGACTCCTTCATCACCAGATCGCTAGAACATTTCTCGTGAGCTTCTTTCGCTACGAATGGACAGGCACGGGTATCAATGACTTACAGTGCATGGAAAGAAAATACTTGGGCATCCTTGCTGTCTTGGTAGTCCACGCATCCCAGATCGACAAGATTCTTCAAAATGCCGCGGTCCCGCTTGACTCCCCTTCGGAACTTCGACCAGTATCCATGAATGGCCAAGGGAATTACGGTAGTTGCCTTGTTGACTACGTTCGTATAGTTCAAAGCAGTTGGAGCCTCAAGGTGTTTTCTTTCAACTCCAGCCGCAAATATCAGGTGTATGCAAGCGAAGAGACGTTCCGAAATTGTTCCCTAAACCAAGTTATGCGTAAGAACGACGAACAGCAGTAGAAATAGATGGTGACTGACCTGTTGGTCCAGCTGGACCAAATTCTGAGTCGCGTTAAGCAACAACATCGTCAATCCATTCGTCGCGGCTTCTTGCCAGACATGAGATTGGAACATGCGGCGTGCTGGGCCCGGGGAAGGTGGCGCCAAAGCCTGTCTCAAATTCTTGAGGGCTTCAAGCAAGTTAGGCTTTAAACCAGTTTCCCCTGGCGCCGGCAAGACTTCTTCGAGAGTGTTACGGTGTGTATCCAATTCCGGTGCTCTCACCACAGTGTATTCAGGGTAAGGTGAAGACATAGCTGAGAGTTTGAATGAAGATGGAGTAGACTATATTCGATGACGGCTTTGTATTAATACTCATCGTCTGAGCCTCCTGGAAGGTCTGAGCCTCTGGAGCCCGAACGTGAAATCGTTGACAACCAACTTTGATCCTAAGCGAAGAGATCATCCCGACTTTGCTAAAGAACGTATCCATGGAGATCCGCTAGTTTGCGATGGGCTTGGTAGGTAAGGACGTCCCATAAAGTCGGGTCGCTGGTCAACACCTCATAAAAAGTTGGTTATGGTCGAGGCGGTCATGGAACAAACTGTAGACAAACACGTGAAAACCATCCAATTGCCGTCAGCCAGGGGTTAAGAACGAGGCAAACACACGAAGGCGATGGAATTGCTCTTGTGACTTTGCAAACTCCGTTTACTCCATAAGGAAGTCATTTCGGTGGTCTTCCATGCTCTTCCCAGTCCACACTGCATCCGGGCCGCTTCACCATCCACACCCCTTCCGGTGATTGGTCCATTCTGAAGCTAGAACTGTCAGTTGTGGATAGTAAACGAGTGTCGGGTCGTTGATTACGGTGCAGCCTCCATCTCTTAGGGTGGGGCAGCTGCGCAGGCGATCTCGAGTCGGGTCGCAAACAAATCAAACGGCCAAGGTTCGTTGACACAGCTAAACCGATAGCCTTGGAATCACATAGCATCACCCAACACATTGGAAGGTTAAAGGAATGTCCAGATGCTCCGGCGGTTCGAGCCTCCCAGCCTTGTTGCCTTCACGACGGGCTCCTAAACCTGGCAGACTAGCTGATGCTGCTCCTCCCAATCTCTGTTGAGACCGGTAAATGTTTGGTGGAGGATCGCGGAGAGAAGAGGAAGAGCATTCCTCACCTTTTCTGGCAAATCTCGCTACAATAAACAGCCGTCCTACAACCTGCACAAAGCAACAGTTGACGTCGACGTCGTTCTAGGCCGCCCGTCTGGTACATTGGACACTTCGTCCATCGGCACCCAACTTGGTAGCCCATTTGCTGCACCCTGTGGCCTACGTCCTCAGCTGTGCGTTCCTGCTCGTACACCCTCCCAAGAGCACAAAAGTCCTTCCAGAGACCCATTGGACTATCGGTAACCCTGTCGGGATTAAGCCATCTGGCGGTCCTCAAGAGATCAAGAACTTGAAGGAATCCGACAGATCTTTCCAATAAATACTCGAGGAATATTCCTTGTCGCCAAGCACCGAGAAGGTTTTTGCGAACGTTGGATCGCCAGTTGTACTCTCCGAGCGCCTCGGAATCACCCAATGCTGAAATGGGGTGTAAATAGCCTATTGGGGAATGCGTCTCTGAGCGTACCTACCATCATCACCTAGCAGCTGCCACGAAATGACGGCGCGAGCGAATAATGGCAAGAATGTGCCCTGTGGAATTAGAATGTTAAGGCTTGGATAAGCGACATCTAAGCTGGCTAAATGACTAGTTGGCCAATCTGTTATTTAGAGTCGAAGTGTAAACCGACTATGATTCCGCCTGCACTTACCACGCGACAAGGAAGGCCTGAATAGTAATTTTCATCGTTTCAGTCTGACCAACTTGTTGCGTTCTCCCATCCTTCATCCATACCCAATATGCGCTGCAGATAGACCAACAAAGTTGCTCCTTCGTTCTTTCTCCAATTCTAATACTACCCTCATTTCTCCAAGCATCATCACGGAGGCATTGGTTAAACTCCGAGCGAGTTAAGAGAATGCTCATCATCCTAACCCTTGATTATGGGGGAGGAAGTATGTGTGTTAGCTTGCAATTGCCGCAGCCGGAAGCAGACATACACAGCAGAATAGTAAGTAATGTCAACATTACGGAAATTTGAATCTCCGTTGGGTTGTAACAAGCGGTAAAAAATCACCGCGAGGTTGTATACTCCTAGGGGTGGCATCGCCAATATAAGCTGGTAGCCATCAAAAACATTGGAAAATGTGGTTATTGCGCGCCCAAGTAGGGGAGATTGAAGAGATTCTTCGTTTAAAGATATAAAGCGTATCAGAAGCTCTCCTAAGCTCTCGCACCGCCGCATACTCGCTTGTCTTGATAAATTGAGGTCAGCAGTGAAAGCGAATCCCAGTTCTAGAAGGAGTCCTCAACTCACAGGGTGCAAATCGTATTCATGACTTCCGTAGAGGTCGACCGTTTTGCATTCCATCCTTCAATAAACTCCGTTATATTGCACACGAACTCTACCAAGAGTCCCATGTCATCCAATGACCCGGACAAGAACTGCAGAAATGAACGAAGCTTCTTGGCGATTATGGACCACCAAATATTGATCAGTGGAGTGACTACTGTGGTCATACTTTTAATTATTTCTATATCTTTCGTGCTATGGTGCTGATGCGAACGTTGGCTACGGATCCCGGATCCTAATATCAGGTTGATACACGTCAAGATATTGGCAGCTGTCGGCCCCTAATTTAAATAGCAGGTTCAACACCCAGTGTACGGGACCAATTAATAGAAGATAGCCTGCCTCGTTGTCCAAGGTGGTTGTAGATATACTCGCATTGAGCAGAAGGACAGCTAACCCACTCCCCTTCGCCCATAGCCAGAGTTGTCTTTGAAAAGCGCTCTCTCTGGCACCCGGAGCGGCCATGATATGTCCCAAGTCACGCAAACGGAAATATAGGTTTTTCTGTAGCTGGATGGCTCCGTTGGATGGTAAAAGGACTTCGAGGGCATTTCGATGAGCTTCGAGAGTCGATAATACACTCGAAAAAGAAGGGGCTCGAGGATTCTGGGTGTACATGGTTTCAGCTTCAGGTCGGGTAGGGAGGAGTTGTGGTGGTGGTGTGCTACAACCGATTAGAACGTTGCGGACACGTGCCGCCGGGCCGATTCCAGCTTTGGGCCCTCCCAGTCGCATCATTCCCGCACGCGACCAGGGTGCAGATGCACCTTGATGAGCTATCACCTCCACGCGATCTAATCCCGCGAAGCCTTTTGTTCCAACCATTATGGTCGCTCCCTTTCAAGTCCCAGAACCTTTGCCTGACCTGATATCGTTGGTAGGTTCAACTCTGAATTTTATGGGGTATCCTGGTGGAAACTTGCTGTCGTTTGGGTGTGGAAGCAAATCCTCATAAGCTTTGATTGGACTCGAACACGACATGCCATATCTGAGTGAATGCTTGGATACTTATTTGAAACCCCCATCAAGCTCAAAAACAGCCTATGGTCTCGGCAACCCGAGGTCATCGTCACCATCTCCTTCAGGAACATGTTAAAGGGATGGTAATAGAATTTGTGCCTTCTCCAGGTCCTAACGCACCGAAGGTAAATTCTCAAGCCTTCTTCACTAGGAAAAAGGTTCCATCCCTTAGTCTCCACGATGAAACGTCTTTCAATGCACGCAAACTAAGGGTATACGCCGCGCTAGGCCTTCAGTTCCACCCCATCGGACACTTCAACCATACACTGCCTACGTATTCTTACTCTCACAATGGATCCTTCCTAGTTCGCCATTAAATTGCCGGTACAGCTTCTCGCCCAACTCGACGATCGAGCCGGGCTCTCTCAAAACCTGCGATAGCATTACATGCGTCCAACACTTGGCGATGCTTCCAGGCTGACCATTCATCGCAACTATTCCCCGCGCCGGTCTGAATCTCTGGCGATATAAATACGTAGGTATCCGATGAGAAATTTATTCCAAATTCTGGCTATCCAGCTGCATTTGCGACGAAACGATTCCCGTTCCCTCGACGATCTCTCTTTGAAGGCTTCCGAGAAATCGGGCCCTGACATTCGGTGCGGTGGGCCTCAAAGTCGCTAAAAGGATTTAACATAAGGTGTGGATCAGAACAGCCCTCGCGGAGCTTTCGATCGTGAAGTGGCCACGCACCTCCTCCGACAGAGTTCCCTGCAGTATACCGCCATCTTGCACCCGTCACAAACCAGAGTTTCCCCGACCATAGTCTCAGTTCCAAACAAAGGGCACTTCAACCACCGACACCCTGGCTGATTCCCAAATCTCTGCATCCCTTCGTTGTCGCGCTCTTGACGATAATCTTGCTGAGTTAATTGACCGACCTCGCAGAACTCTTTCCAGACCGCGAGTGGTCGATTTGTAGGCGCCTCATGGTTGATCTGCTTGGCCAGCTGCAAGTTGTCGATGGTTTCTATAAAACCTGTCGAGGCGACGATCCTGATGGAACGATCGCTAGAAAGCGCTTGGAGCCTGTTGCCAATGTCCAAAAGGGTCTCACGCAGATAACTCTGCCAGTTGGAACTCTCGAACGCATCGCTATTTTTCAAGGCTGCAGAGTCCGTCGGAGGTTAATGATACAAAAGCCTCACGGTCCCAAGTTGAAGCCATACCATTATCTCCAAGTAACTGCCAAGCTAACAGTCCCCTTGCGACAAGCGGAAGGAAGCTCCTCTGGAAAATAAGCAATGACGTGCTCAAGTGAAGAGACATGAGGCAACTAGCGTGAACGGTCTAGTCAGTTAGCGATCCCCAGATGATAGCGATCCAGCATACCAAGCAACTATCAGAGCGCGGATACTCAGGGTGCATCTATCTCCTTCGGGCAGGTGCCCCCACTCCTTCCTCAACCACTCCCAATATCCATCTGAAATAGCAGCGCAAAGCTTGTTTTGATCATCCATGGCGCCTTGGTTTCCATCCGAGCCCCCGTGGGTAGATCCGGTGGCTTGGAAGTAGACCCGAAAGTGATCGCTCGAAAGAATCGTATGTACCGCGTCGACGCTGGATGATATGCGGACACGACAGCCGTCAAAATCTATCCCGTGGGTATCGAGGACTTGACTTACGTAGGAGAATAGCGGCTGAGGTCGACCAAGTTGTCCGAGTCGTTTCGCATCAAAATATTGCTCAGAGCCATCCCAAAATTATCGAGACTTTTAGGCGCATTTAATAAACTGGGTACACGAGACCCAAATAGGCCGAAAAGACTGGTAATAGCGGCCACCTTCAAGTTAGAGGTGTCATTTGGATGTATTATGAATTGAAGCATCAGTTCCCGGAAAGCTTCGGAGTGAAGCATTTGGGATTTCCTTCAATGCGCGGGTATCAGAACGATCCTCTCACACCACGCTCACAAGATACTTACAGCTCTCGAAGTGCGTATAACTCTGTTGAATTTGCGGCATTGGTTACTTTTCCGCATTCTATAAGCTCGGTCGCGACGCAAGCCAAATGGACTAAGCCGCCCAAAGGAGCTATGCCTTCCGCTGGAGCCTCTGGACGAACCTTGCTACTGAGATTTCGCCAAGACTCGCCAATGACTCTAGGTATCGCCCGAGCTGCCGCTTGAATAATCCTGGTATTGTTGTTTAGAATCTTGCTCGAAACGCTTCCGAGTCCGTTCTCCAGGCCAGCCTCTAAGATCGAGTTGATACAAGCGATGAGCTGGAAGGTTATCAACCCCTAGCGTTGGAGGTTAGTCAATGACCACAGTGACAAAAAGAGTTCGGAAAAAACTAACATCGGTATCTAGTTTCGCTACTTGACATGCGGCCTCAATGGCGCGCAGGGTTAAGCCCGTTTCTATCGCGAGGTTCCAAAGGACATGTTGACAACAGCGCTTCGCGCGATCCTGGCCCTGTCCGACATCGACAGGAGGTTCAATGGCCTCATTGAGAGCTTGAATGCGGCTCAATAGATTTTCATCCAGGGTTGTGGCGTTGGGAGGGGGTAGGACGTCCTGAAGGGACCCACTGAGACCCTTGAAATCTGGCGCAAATACAACTTGGAAATAATGCGGTACATTGCTCGAGGACATGACTGAGAGTTGAGAGAAGGCAATGACAGAATTATCCTTGAGAACGCTTAGGTTTTAGTAGTCCTCATACTCCAAGGTCTGCTTCACGTCTCCGGAGTGTCTTAACCAGGGCCCCTGAGAGTCGGTTCTCTTTCAAGCTCAGACACGTGTCGACAGGAATTATTGGGGACCAACCTTGATCCTAAGCGTACAGTTCAATAAGACTCTCGCAAGTGAGCGTCGCTATTTGCTGGTTTACTTTGCGGATCGTAGGCAGGGAGCCCCGGTCTGGGAAATTCGGGAGTGAGCCAGGCACGAACATGTGAGAACCGTGCGACCGTTACCAACCTCAGCCCGAACGTGGTGATCGGGCGAAGATCAACATGCTCCTATAACCACGTGGGCCGCTTACTCCGCTAGCAATTATCTTAGTGCTAGTCTCATGGTGCTCGGCTTCCTCCGCACGCCTGGACGTGAGGGGTTTTGCTCCCCGTCTCCCTCTCTGCATCCGCCTTCTCCCCAAATAGGCCCGGATGTCACATGCGGGAATCCAATCCTTCTTCTTTAACTTTGGTTCTATTCCCACCTTCAAATGCAGACACCGATTGCAAGCTAATGGTGGAAGAATCAGCCTCTCGGAATGCTCAGTCGCACTGCTGGATCAACGGTGAAGGGCCTCATCGTCAAATCCAGTAAAGTGGAAAGTTTATAACATATCTAGAACTTTAGGCGGGTTGGATTCGTCGACGCTGTTGCCTTTGCGACCGCTTACTAGTACGTTTTGGCAAACCAACCGATGTTGTTCCCCCCAGTCTCTGTCGCGTCAGGGAAAAGTCATTACGAAATTCCAAGGTTTGACGGGCGAAAAGGATGGTAGGTCATACCTCGCTTGACCTGCAGTAAACCGCCCTCTTACATCCTGCACAAACCAACACCTGCCGCCGTTCTAGGCCTTTCGTTCCGTACATCGGACACTTCGTCCATCGACACCCAACTTGACCACCCAACCGCTTCTTCCGGTAGACCAGCTCCCTCTTCCTTTCCTCTTGCTCGTACAGCCTCCCAAGCGCACAAAAGTCCTTCCAAATTCCCATTGGGATATCGTTGGAGGGTTCAGGACCGAGTTGCTTGGCAGTCCTTAAGACATCGATAACTTCGAGGAATTCAACGGAATTGTCGACGAAAAGCTCTAAAAATATGATCCGCCTTCGCTTGGCTCGGAAGAGATTTCTGCGAACCTCCGAGCGCCAGTTGTATCCTTGGTATGTCGTTGCATCTCCCAACGCTGAAAGGGAGGATGAATAAGAGAGACTTTGACTTCATCGTGTCACGGAGTCCGCGTACCGTCGTCACCTAGCAGCTGCCAGCAAATCAGGGCTCGAGCTAACAGAGGGAGAAAGGTTCTCTGTTGGAGCAAGACATCGATGCTGGGATAAAGCGGGTCCAGGCTAGCTAAACGGCTTAGGTCAACTCGTTGTCAGTGCTGGTTTTTGGCCAAGCTCAAAGTTATAGGAACAATCACCAGGCGACGATAAATGCGTGGATGGTTAGTCGCATAGACTCGGCTGCCATGGGCGGTTGCCCGTTCGCATCTGCTATCCACCTCCCATATGTTCGGCAAATAGCCCAACAGAGCCGCTCCTTCGTTCGAATTTCGAGCCAAACATCACCTTGATCTTCCCGCTCATTATCTCAGAAGCACAGAATGAAGTCGGGACGAGTCAAGAGAATGCTCATCATTCGAACCCTTCGGCAGAGTGAAGGATGTAGCTCCATCAGCCTAGCCTCTTTCATGCAGTAATGAACAGACGTACACTGAGGAATAGTAAATCAGATTCGCAGTTCCAACGCCGAGTCCGCCTTCTCTGTTCAAAAGACGTTCAAATATCACCGCGAGGTTGTAGACCCCGGGAGGAGGCACTTCCAATGGTGGATGATGCCCGTCGAATGTGTTCGAAAACGCGGCTAGAGCACGCTCAACTGGGGGTGAATCGAGATAGTTTTCCTTTAGGGATATAAAACACAGTAGAAACTCTTCCAAGGCTGTGGACTGCCGCATGCTAACCCGGCTATGAGGCCCGAAGAGGTGAGACAAACGAAATTGAATCTTATGGTCACTTGTTTGACTTACAGCGCTTCTATGGCGCCTGAAATTTCTACAGGCTTTGATTTCTCCGCCTTTCCTCCTTCAGCGAACTCTGTGAGATGACAAACAAGGTCCGCCAACAGCTCCATCCGATCGGTTCCCGCAGAAACCATCGGCTGGGATAGAAGCCCACCCCTCAGGAGCTTCGCCAATGAGATTCCAATAATTTTAGGAATCATTTGAGCCATTTTGTAGATTATCTCTATGTTCTCCAGGCCATAGTACGAATGGAAAGGTTGGCTTTGGATGCACGACGCCAAGATCAGGTTGATGCAAGTTACTAGGCAGTCTACGGTTGACCCCTACATTAGGACAATAACGATAAGCAAGTTCAGCTCCATTATAAAACATATGGATCGGGGTATGATAACTTGCCTCATCGTCCAAGAATGCGGTCAGAGCAGCGGTGTCGAGTAGAAGCGCGGTTAAACCGCTACTTTTAGCTCGGAGCCAAAGTTGTCTTTGAAAGTGACACCCTCTATGATCAATAAATCCAGTTTTACTCGAACGGGATGTCATAACATCCGCCAAATCTCTCAAACGGGGTCCTAGGGACCTTGGGAGTTGCGTCGCTCCTGTAGATGGCAATAAGACCTCAAGCGCATTTCGATGAGCTCTAAGTGTGGACAATGCGCCCGTAAAAGAGCTTTCAGAACCATTTGTAGAGCTCGTGACTTCATGCTTAGCTGGGGTAAGGTGTTGCTGGTCGCCGTTGCTTTCGAAGTGTCATTTAGCGCACAGCCGGCTTCGAGCGCAACGGGCACGTGTC
>WSTY01001340.1:0-10948 GCA_019633465.1 Tulasnella sp. 417
TGACGGCGCGTCGGTCGGCATTGGCATCGTCCCTGGCGGCGAGGGCGGGGTAATGTCGCGTGATGTGACGACTCTGAGGGTGGGGACCCCTGGTTCCCTCAGGGTTGTTCGGCTGAGGTCATTTCCGAGGGGGGTGCTGTGGGTTGCTGGCTAAGGGGGGGTTGCTGAATAGAATTATCCGGATCGGAACGTCGGCACTATTGGTTTTGGAATTCTCGAAATTGACGCCGAGAGCGGCCACCTTCCGTCCTTTGCCGCCTCGCGTCGTCCAGATCCGATACTGTTCCGCTAGATGTACCTCCTCCCCATATTGATCGACGATGTAGACATTCGAAGTGAGATACATGGACCTTTGGGACACCTTCAGCCTGGAAGTGATGTTATGGCTGGATTCCACGTCAGGTTCTTGTTCAGAGGGTTTCAAGGAAAAGATCCACGTACTACAGGTTCAGAGCCATCGCTCGATTCTCAAGTTCGTGGCTAAATGGTAGTTGGAAGCTAAGCAAGGGAACATTCGTTGGAAAGGGAGCCAGGGTTGTACTTTCCAGGGATCATCACGTCGTACGGCAACGTCACATGGATGGCCAGTGCCTGAAATTAGAACTTTGGTGAGCCCAGGAAACGCTAGGAGAGTAGAGCTTTTGGGACATACCTTTCCCCCCTCTGGGTTTCCCGTGTCTGATAGCCCCCCCCCGGCCATGAGTGTCATCTCCAGAGTTGACGAACAAGAGGTCTTGCCCTTGACTCTTAATGATCTCCAGGAGTGAGCAGGCGACGCGTCCAAAGTGCTGTGTGCCGCCTTTTGCCTTATGTGCTGCACAAAGCGAGCGACCTCGCCAATATCTGCACTGTGAAGACAATAGGTGTCAATCGCGCCGGTGGGTGGAGAGAGAACCAACTTACTTCCAAGATCTCGATACTTCATCGGTTTGCGGTGCCCTCGGTACCAGGAGTGTATGTCGGTGGTATGGACAAAGTCATCACTATTAAGTAAACTAGATGATATTCTAGAAGAAGAATTTTATTCAGATGAATTCTATTCTGTTAACTTCAAAAATCTTTTTGTAATAGAATTAGAAATAGAACCTTTATATATTTAACCCATTCAATACGGCTTATTCTAATGAGCGACCCCCCCTCCGAGCGACCCCCCCAGCGACCCCTTCCGATCGGAAGGTGTGCTGACTAAGGCTTCATCTCGGGTGACATGCCATCGGGTGTTCCCCGAGGAGCATAACAGTCTTTGCCAGCGTCGCCTTCACATCAGACAATGTGAGCAAATGAGCGGTCGGTGTCAGGGAGCGAATGGCCATAGTCCCGATAGGGTACTGTAAGAAAGACTGAGTTTGAAACTGGCGTTAATAAACCGGTGTTTAAAACGGTTAAAAACCACGTTTAAAAGGATGGGTGGATTATGGCCGGTTTGAAACCCTCCGGTCGGACTCGAACCACGGTCTCTCTCACAGCCCAAGACTTAGCCCCCCTGCAGTTATGTCCGTCACGGTCGCCTCCATCCCACTAGCGGACTGGATACGCTCGTTTCGAGAACGGCAGGAGAGCTGTAAAAATGAAAAGAGCTAAATTGGGGAATGCGACGTCCAAGCAACCAACGCTATCGAAGCAGAAATCGCATCTCAGTATCAGTACACGAGCGAGTTTCAAACCGGCGTTTTAAACCTCTAGTTTCAAACACCGGCGTTTCAAACCTAGTAAGAAAGTCGTCGGGACTTTCTCACAGCACCCTAAGTCCCGAACGTGTCGTTTGTCGTCGTCAACCGTAGCCACGACGGCGGCGACGGCAAACAGGCGTCATCTGTAAATGATCCCTTTCATGTAGGCAATTAAATATGGGTGTACAGAAATCTTGTCTTGTCACACGCTCATACAGCCATCGTCGTCGAGTGGTCATCGGTGCCACCGCCGCGCACCCGTGGTTGGCCAACATTTGAGCGCAAAGATGAAGAGAGAGAGCATAGTATTATATTGAAAATAACCAACTATAGATGGTTACTTTGTGCAGTCGCCGCTGTCGTGAGCACAGCTCCCAAAGCCAACAACACGTCGGTCGGGGGTGTAACCGTACCCTCCCTGACACCGATGGCTCAATCGCTCACATTGTCTGATGTGAAGACGACGCTGACGAAGACCCTTACGGCCCTCAGGGAACACCCTCTGGTGTTTCACCCGAGATGAACCCTTAGTCAGCACACCTTCCGATCGGAAGGGGTCGCTGGGGGGGTCGCTCGGAGGGCGGGTCGCTCATTAGAATAAGCCATTCAATACATGACATGTCTATTTTATGAAACATAAACACATGTTTAGATATGTTGACCTGAGAGAGGACCCGTGTTAGAACGTCCTGGGATCCTCTGGAACAACAGATAAGTTAGTTCAATTTTCGGCTGCGTTTGGCCTGCAAGTGCCAAAACAGTTTCCGATATTTAAGAGGAAGAAAATCAGTGATTGGGTGGAAGTGGTCGAGAAGCGTGATGAGACTAACCGAGAGCTGGGAGAGGACGAGATGAGAGGACCGCATGGCCTAGGACAGGGAAATGGGATCGACGGTGAGTGGTGTGTGCGTTTGATCGTCATTTTATAAAGAGACGAAGGGCTTTACGCGCTGGGGTGAGCGAAATGGGGCGGCGCCTCGGCGGATGTGGCTTACACGACCGAGGGACGGCCGAAGAAGAGGACGGCGCCAGCAAATTTAAAAGCATAGCGCCGTTATTGCCCTTTCCCTGACCGCGGCTTCCCCATGAAGTATTTCATTGGAGTCGAGTACAAAGAGCAAAGTGAATGAGACGCTCCCTGCTCGCCCGGGGGTGCTGTGCTAGCCCCAGTGGCAGATGAGCCTTGGAGCTTCTTGCCGCCACATCCCACCGCGTACATCTCTGCGTGCATGTATAAGCCCTCGTTTCTACCCTTTCGGACCTGCTCATTCTTCTACAGCTGCTTGTGCTTCGACTCCCAATGCGCCTGATCTCGCGTCGTTCCGGTCTTTACGCTCCGCTTATCCGTCGCTCTTTGTCTTGCATTTACATATCGGTTCCGAGTGTATTCTTCTCTTGCTCCCTCTCGTGTTCACCGGCTGTACCTGAGGTGATATTACTTCTTATTTGGGTACGTAGTGGCGTCATCTCCTGTTCGTTCCTTATAACACAGCTCTCGTGTTCTGGACCGCCACTCGCTTTTCTACATTGAACCGACTTCCCCTCCGACGCATGACCCATGAAGTCCCCTCCCCTCCTGACACTCCCGGCCCAGAGACTTTAACGGAGTTCGAACCTCTTTGGGTGGCTCGATACGAACTACTGAAGTCCCGAGGGTATCTTAGCAGATGTGGCAGGCTGCAGGTGCCTTGGACCTTGGTCGAGGTCCCCCCATGTCTAACGGGTTTGATGGCCGCAGAGATAAGACTACGAAATCTGTTTTCAAATAGTCAAACTGAAGAGTTGAGAAGGTAGCTGAAACCGCTGGAACGTCTGGTGGTTGCCAGGAGAGCTGAAAAGCCCCGTGTGATACATTCGAGTCCCCGTGAGGCACCGCATCGAATTGGAAATCATGGCGCAGTGAAAACAATTTCCGCGCCGAACATTCATTAATTGCATCTCAAACCGACTTTCGATGGGTCCCGGAGTTGACTTTTCTGACCTGTCGCTGAGGATCGACTCAAACTCAGATGTCCCCGTCGTTCCTGAGTCGATTGGTCCCCGGTCCCCCAACGTGGCGACTATCCAGGTCAGAGTACCCGACTATCAAGAGCGTGTCCCGCAGCTTGGGTCGACTCTAAGGTCGAAATTATACAGTATGCACCCGACAGGCTTGCAGGATCCAAACGTATTGTCGATCTCCCCTCGCTTCTGTATCCAGGCTCTTGGAATCATCAAATCCATCGAGGAGAACACACCCGCACAAACGGTTTACAAATACAAACCTTAGGATCTGATTATTGAGGAGGAACATATGTTGGGAACGGAGACTCTCCAGCAGTCACCGTCAGTGATACCACACTAATATACTGTTGAATTTCGACCTTAACGTCGGCTATGGGACACGGGACACTCCCTCCAACGTCACAGACCCTGCGTCAAAGCGGCAAAATGCGGTGGGACGAGGGACAGGGCGACGTTTGGGAGTCAGGGACATTTAGAGTTGAGTCGAGGGTTGCGTCTTCAGCCTCGGGGGCGATCATGACCGTGCTGTACCAAGTTAGCCACGTGAAGGTCCTCTCAAACTGGCATGCAATTGCTCTGAGTTAAGCCAGCAGCTTTCCTGTGTGCCCTGTCGCTCTTGGATATCCTCGATATTTCATAGATTCTAGGACCTTCAGAGCCCCCGAATATCATTCCCGCCATCCATACCCGCATTCTCGGCCCCCTTTTCATAGCCAGTCGACTATTTGTACTCACATTAATTACCAATATCAACCCTAGAAGCTCTGAAGACACTAAAATGGGTCGTTACTCGGCACGGGCACCAGTTTCCGTTGATGACAGTAGCTCTTCTCTTGACCCAGATGACCCGGAGAGTGAGAACGACTGGGCTGTTGGCGAGGACGACCTAGATTGGAATGCGTGGTGGAACAAAGATCAAGAGTATGGTGTCTAGATGGATCTATTATATTACCATTTTATCGACAAAGTGGTTATCTAGATATAGATTAGGATTCCTTAATTTTGGCGATCAGAGTGGGTGCCGAAACCTAATTTAATCAGCTAACGTCGGAGACACTTGTACCCTGGGTCAAAATGCGAGGGGACAATGGGACGCGTGCAAAATAACGTCGAGTCGAAGGGCCTCAGGGCATGGGACCGACGTTAAGGTCGAATAATCATACGATGTCGACGCACTGGAGTTTTGAATTTCTTAGGCGAGTAGATAAGCTAAGCGTTAGCAAACAATGTCATTATGAGGGGGTGTACAGAGAATGGTGGATAGAACATGATCGAAATCTGTGATTGTGCATATTCCTCGTACGAGGCTAAAGGATGCGCCACCGGAATAGTTTGTGTAGGTATCCAGATTCACCTCTGAGATATATTCCCACGTTAATAAAGCCAAGCCTTTTATATCGCGCGATGCATATCTGTAGACGATTGCTCCAAGCTGAACCGATGAACTGCTGGGGCTAGGAATTGCTGACGTAGCGTTCAGCTCACAGGATGGATATCATATCATCGACAGCACCGGAGTTTATTCTAAACTTGTCTCTTCCATTGTACGGAGATGACTGGAAACTATGGGTGCGGTAGGTCGGGCACTTGCAACCGGACTTAGGCATAGCTCTGCGATAACCCAGATCGCAAGAGCCGCCTTGGTTTTGACCCCTTCTGGAATTTCTGTCGGAGGGTTGCGAAACCTCTGGTTGGCAATGACCTATCCAATAATATACAAGGGATATTATCAATCGCCCAGTGAGATAGCACATTTGGGAGACTACAAGCGTACCTCAGCCATTGTTTTTCCGAACGCAAACATATCGCTTCGTTCATCTTTTGGCTGGTAGGACCCATCAACCGGGCTTGGTTGTTGGTCCGGTGCAATGAATCCACGGCTCCCTGCACCAGCGTGACCGGGTTCGGTATAATTGAATGCAACATTCTTTGAGAGTCCGAAATCGCAAAGGAGGGCCTTGTAATTATGATCGACTAAGATGTTCTCTGGCTTGATGTCTCCATGGATAAACTGCAAGCTGTGAAGGTACTGGATGGCACCCGAAATCTGCTGGAGCTAGGAGTTGGTAGAACAAGATTTGAGTTTTTCGCTTAGAAACCCAAGGGAGTGCAGTTAGACACCTACTAATGATATGCGTTGTGGTTCCATACATGTCTTTCTTTTTATTATGTTTGCGAGATCACGGTGAACGATGTACTTCGAAAGAAGGCCTAATCCCCCGTTGTTTCCGTCGAGAAAAACGGTGCCTTCGAAAGGCAGGATATTATCATGATCCAACTGCATCCAAAGCTGCTTCTCTCGCTCCAGATCCTATGGGTAGGCGCTTGAACGTGAACTCTTGCACCTCTTCGATTTACTAACCGTCCAAGCTTCGGGGCCACCGTTGACTACCTTCAGTGCATAAACCATACTTGGGTCATCCTGGCGTTTGACTCTGTACACCAGGCCGAACCCTCCGTGGTGGATGGTGTCGCGTAGGTCGTGAAGCACAACAAAGTCCTCTTTACCCTCTGCGGCTTTCACGCCGACTGGCAGAACACATTTGTCGGAAATGCGAGGCTGATTCTGGAGAGTCCAAAGATCAAACTCTACAGCAGAAACTTTCAGATACGCTGGCTCACATCGTTGATGCCTTCCTGTAGGTGATGGAGGAGCGTTCTAGCCTCGCCTTCTATTTCTCCGGCCCGGACCATCTCCTTGTTAAATTGTTCGACAAATTCGGCGAGCCTTGCCTGTGCCTGAACTCGAAAGTTTGGATCATGAATATCTGTAATTTCCCTCTACAAAAAATCAGATATGAGCAAGCGCGTCCCGTTCCTTAACTTTCTGCGTTGCTTGCCAAAATCATCCCGTAGCTGCTTTTTAGATCCAGGTGCATAATGTCAACGTCTTTTGATAGAGCGCGAGTGGTCCATATGCTGTTCAACTTTTGGCCCTCGCAATCCTTCGCTAGTGCCCAATAATCAACAATCAACCTGCAGAAACAGGAACGAATACTCGGTATTTTAACCCGCTGAAAAGAAAAACTGGGAAGCAAGCTCCACTAACCTCTCTGCAACTCTTTGTGAAGCTGAACTTAATAGTTTAGACTCAACCGCCAGAACGTCTGTGAGGACCAGGATGTACGCCTCCAACTTCTTTACTCGAGTGAATAGGCTCTCAAAAAACCAGAATTTGGGGTGTTTCACGAGATATCTCTGCTTTTTCTCTTCCACAATTGCCCTGCTGACATCCAGTAACATGGGCCCTGGGATCTCCATTGACGTCGGAAGGGGGGAGCAGTGCAATAGGTAGAGGTCAATATGTCTTTGTGCTGTGAGGCGATCAAAGTGGAAAAGCCAAGTGGCTGAAGAGAAGGAAGCGGATGAGGTGTGGGGGCGAAGTTGGGTTATGGTTCGCCCCCTTCTCCCCGCTATCAGACTTAAATCTCCAGACACGCCGGAAACCTAGCAACAATACTTTCCGTAACAGCGTGCAAGGAAGACGCCTGCAAGTGTATGTTAAGTGCAGTGCTTTGGGGGACAAAAGAAGGACCCTTAGCAACGTTTCATTGGGCCTCAGTTCCCCTCTATCGGTGCATCCCCCAGGCTCAGGATATGACATCCTCCCAAGTATCACGTTGCTCTTTCCTGGATCTGATTAAAGTTGCCAGGACTCTGACTGATCACCCAAACCCTTTGTTCTTTCATTGTATTCTATTTCATCGTCACTGAATGACCTACCATGGGACTACTATAACTTGAGGTTGTTGAGCGAGAACGACTTTGTTTCGCCTGCCCAGCGATGATGAGATTATCGAGTGGAGTAGCACTGCACTGCTGAACACAGGGAGTCACTGCAGAGCTGGGAATTGCCACCAAACTGGAAACAATAGCTGCCGCACCCGTGCCAATGGTATCGTACACATTCAGTTGAGAACGCATGTTCCAATGAGGTTTTACAACGGGCGATTGTATACAGAGCTTGATAAAGACACAAAGGACCTCTTCGCAGCTGAGCTAGTTGGCCAGCTGGTAGTGTTTCGATTGAAGGGAAAGGCAACAGCCATTATGGCACTGCCGTCCTTTGTTGTTCCCCGCCTAGTCACATGGAAGTGTTTTGCTTGTATATGGAGATGTCATAGGTGATCTTCGGAAGCGTTATCAACTCCTTGTCGTGAACATGGTAACTGTGTGTTGCTTTTATCCTTAGAAACAGGCGAATGGTAGTCCCTAGCCTCAAGCAAGCTCAAGGAGGAGGTTATATACTAGATGCGAAGAACATTCCGACTGCAAATCAGCTAGTCCTCACCCCCAACTCCCCCATGGATCCCACAGCAGAAAGCAAATCCTCGGTAAAAAAGGAGACAAATACAAGGTTAGGAAGTATAGCTCAAAAGATTAAAGAGAGGGAGCGGGTTCTTGTCGAGAAAAGTATCGAACATCTTGAACAGGCCGAAAGATTTAAACTGTATGTAAGAGTATCCACGCATAAAGACAATAAAGTAACCACTTTGGCATGAAAAGGCTTCGGCATCAGTGGAAACTGGAGCTTGATACTTCGAAAGGGGGTGGCCTTTTGTCGTGGGCGAAACGGCCCGGGTCAAACTTTACCGAAAAGCTTTTTGAAATCGCCAGACAAGTGAAGGAACTCGATAATGCTACAAGTGCAAGTAATCTGTGGACTTATCTATTTGCTTATGTTTTTGTTTCTAATCTTTCGGCTCGCAGAATATTCGCTCGCAGGAAGTCTCGACAAGCGTACAGAAGGGCGGACAATTCCGATCCGCCATTGCACATCTATACTACGACCCCAGAGGCCAGCGAACTCAAGTATTTCGGGGTAGTGTCGGCAGTCAAGACATAGTATTTAAACGAGCATGGGAAGTTAAAACGTATGATTGGGATGACGAGATGCTTAGGGTACGTCCAAACCCCCTAAAGAGTGCCGAGGTCATTTATCCAAGAAATCCTCAGCGATTTAGGGACGAAAAAGAAAAATGGGAAAACCTCAGTCACGCTAACATCTTGCCATTTTTGGGGACGGCGGAGTTCGAAGACTATTTCCATTTGGTCTCACCGTACATGCCAAACGGCCACCTTGGTCGGTTTGTGAGAGAAAACCGGACCGCAGACAGATTAATGTTGGTGCGTTTTGATCAAGTACAGATGGTACCAAGCGATTTCAGACTTATTCTTTGATGATCAGCTCCAACAGGTTGCGATGGGATTGTCCTACCTGCACCAGACAGCGCGTTTAGTGCATGGGGATATCAAGCCAGAGAACGTGCTCGTCTCTGATCAACCTTGCGCACTTATATGCGATTTTGATGTTACAAAAGCGGAAGGCACTCTTACCTCATCACTGCGACATAAGCGCCGAACTGGACTGTACCTTAGCCCCGAACTAACGGGAATTCCTGACACGCCTCGAACCTTCGAGTCCGACGTTTTCGCCTTCGGAATTACGATTGCCCAGGTATGATTCTACGCGTTGCCGTCACGGGATAGATCTGACGTACTGGATCTGTAGATAATACGTCGTGAGGAGGCTCCTTTCGAGGTCGACCCCTCAATCACCCTAAACGATATCTATCTGTTGCAAGCAAAAGTCAGGCGCGACGGTCAACGTCCGAATAAGCCAACGCGGCTTGGGACTTCCGAAGCTGCTGTTTGGAAGGTCGCTGAGAAATGCTGGGCACATAAAGCCGCAGATCGACCCACTGCGCAGGATGTGAGTCTCCGTCTAACACGAAGACAGTAGCGCCCTATTGGCAATCGTTGTTTCACCTCCTCTGTACCTATAATCAAATTGTATACTCTTAGTACACTTATGGTCCGTTTGGGATATTCGTGAGGTGCCTGACAAGCTGTCTCTGGCTGATACGTCCGAATACGTGACACCCATCCCAGTAGCTCTATCTGGTTGTTTGTAGGCGCGCGGTGGATTCTGTGCATGCGCCATTGCACCTAAGTTCTTTCCTCCCTAGAGAACACCCTGGACAATTCAATGAATCCTACTCACGGCCTCTTTTATTCCATGATCAAGCCTTCCCCCATTGTGCCCTTGGGATCGGAGCGAAGCGGAGGTCTGGCCTTGGTGGCGATGGAATCATCTTCGCGGATGAAGCTCGCAGCAGTCGGTCTTTTCTACTACGTCAGGTGATGTCAAATAAGTCCTACATGTGGGACATGATTTTAAACATCTGGAACCCGACCGCATCGATAGGTAGTCCTTTTTCTTGAGATCAAGGGTCCTGTCGACGTATATACCGCGAATATTCATGTTTGTTGGCGGTGGAACTTACCATGGAGATCGGAACGGACGAAGAGAAGGAGGGTTGACATCTAAACGGGATAGGCAATGCTATCATTAATAGGTGCGATTGTCCGAACACATGCCCATGAGTTTAACAATTGTTGTTGAGCCCAAGCTGAAGCTTTGAACGGAAGGGGATGGGGAGGGGGAGGTTAGACCACTGCGGGGTTGAGCAATACAGACTGATAGAAAGCGAAACAGAGTCTGGGCCGTATAGACCTCGGGAGGAGAAGACAAAAAATCGACCCGATGAATTGATAATCTGAGTAGAATCACCTCCTATCGCTTTTCCTTTACATAAAGATGTAAGTATATGAAGCTGCAAATCGTGAATACCGAGAACATGATAACCAAGGTGATGATGTCCGGCCACCAGAAAGCCTGCGTCAAATATTTAGTGAAGTGTTCAAGGGAAGGTAGCAGCCGCATCTCACCTGAGCTCGGAACCCGAAGATTGAGAGGATAGTAGCGGCTGGCACATCAAGCTCAACTCCGTACTGGAGAGAAAAATAATCAGGCGACAAGACCGATACTGTGAGCGAACTTGTCCTCTACCTTGATCTCCTTGAGCTGAAGGTATCTTAGTTCGTTTACAGCCATGGCCTCATAAGCCGCGTGGAAGAAAGATAATGAATGAAGCCACGCCACAGGTTTTGCGGTCGAGTCCCGGTTAATCAAGAGACCAGCAAACAAAAGGCTAAGGAAATCAAAGTGAGCAAGCGGGGCGTAGATAACCTCTGTCAAGCACTGACTTGTACAACATGACCAGAGTCCCGACCAAGCTCGCAACGCCAGTGTTAGCCACAACGACCGATATCAAGAGTACGACGCTTGCAGTGGTCAAATTGAACAGCACCAGGGTTAGGATGAACTTCCAGAACGCAGGGACCGTTGGGACTAAGCCAACGAGTCCACTGTGCCAATAGTGTTAGATAATTTGATAACCACTAGTTGAGAGGGTGCTTACTAGACTATG
>WSTY01001342.1:0-10944 GCA_019633465.1 Tulasnella sp. 417
GATGGGGGAGCGGGAGAAAGTGGCTGAAGCGTAGTTGCCGGACACATGTCTCGGACCTTGTTCGTCTCTCATTACACTAATTATTCGCTTGGCCATGGGACAATTACACTGCAATCATTTACTCATTGGTGGTCGCGTGGACGGCGTTATTCGTTCTTATTAGTCATGCAGTCTGACGCAACTCAGGGTCCGACGACAGGCCTTACTCCCCAAAGGTTTACTCCTCGGCGCGGTAATCGGCCCACCATAAATTTCGACGTTTCCACTTTTTGTCTCCTTCTCCTTCCCCTCCCTCCTCGCCTCGCACTTTGTACTTTGTTCTCCCGCCCGCCCACTACTGTCGCTACTCCGCCTCACGACCCTCCCGACTAATCACTTAATGCCAGCAAGACTACGAAAAAGAAGGACAAAGTCACGATCACGGGCGACAAACGCCATCTCCGAAAGCTCAAACGCCTCCACCACCACGGGCGGCAGCGATTCGGAGTCGACGTTTTCGCCTCAAGAAGAGAAGGAGGAGAGAGGGAGGTGTGAACTCCTGTCGGGGAGTTCGTTGAAAATGAAGCTGGACACGAGTTCCATGCATGTACCAAAAATGAAGGACTTGAAAGAGAAGACTTTGACATGGGACAGCGCCCCAGATTGGATGAGGGAAAATGAGGTGGGATTATCTTTTTTTTCGTATGGTGTTGGAGGTGCTCATTTGTCGAACGGGATAGTACATACGGTCGGGATACCGGAGGTGAGTTGGCAGGTCGAGGGTTTCCAGGTCGCGTGACCGGAATAGGGGTTGACGCCGGTCCGGGGAACTTCCTCCCAACTAGACAACAGAACTCCTGGAAAGGCTGTTTAGAGTCGGTATTTGGCTGTGAGCATATGGAGCGTCCACATCTGAGCTTTTTCGTGTTCTGACATCGAGTATGCTTTTTTTCTTGGGCAGACTTGCACAACGAAACAGGTCAGGCTTGAGTTTGTTTTCTCGTGCCGAAGGCTGCTCGAGAACTCACGCGACCGGCGCTTTGCAGTGAACATCCAAACGCACTTGTGGGGCGCCGTCTTCTTCGCTCTCCTCTTGGTCATCACCCTCTGCAAGACCATGCACTCGCATCCCACCGTCACGTGGCACGACGCTGCTGGTTTCGTGGTGTTCCTCCTCGCAGCGATAACATGTCTGAGCTTCAGCGCGGTGTTCCACACGGCGAATTGCCATTCGGTCAATGTGAGGAGGAGTTCAAGGACTTGCAACATAAAAAAAAACACGTCGCTGAACGGGAAGCCTCCCTCTTTTTTTTTTCAAGGTCGCCAAATCTTGCGTCATGTTTGATTATGCTGGAATTCTGGGTACGTTTCAGAGGGGTTGACCGTTAACAAACTTATGTGAAAGGTTAACCTGCGAACGCGTATTTTTTTTTTTCAAACAGCTTTAATTGTAGGGTCGTTCTTCCCCTCCGTGTTTTATGGCTTCTACTGCTACCCAGAGTACCAACGGTTGTACCTCGGTTCAATCACATTAGCCGGGCTGGGTATGTACAGCGTCAGATCATACATGGTTCTGGTCACGCCTCTAACTGGCCACCGTCACTCGTACAGGTGCATCATACGTCGTTCTCACTCCCTCCTACAACACCCCGGAATACCGCTGGGCCCGGACATCTGTATTCCTTGCCCTAGGGTTCACCGGAATCTTCCCTGTAACTCACGCGATTAAACTACACGGCCTGAGCACCTTGAGATACGAAATGGGCATCAACTGGTTGCTCCTGAGCGGGGCGTTGTACACCGTTGGCGCTTTGTTGTAGTAAGTGTTTTGCGAATTCCGCCCGAAAAGGTTTCCGTCGGAACTATAGCTGAAACGCTTATCACAAATCCTTCTAGTGCTGCTCGTGTACCAGAACGATTCTTCCCTGGGAAGCTGGACTACTTCGGTGCTAGTCATCAGGTACGGCGGCTTTTGCATTGGGTTTTGCCTCCTGAAAGCTGACACCCCCTTCCTCTGCACGATCAACCAGCTCTTCCATATAAACGTGCTACTCGCTGCGATAGCGCACTACGTTTCTATTTATACCGCCTATAACCACCAGCACGGCACCAACGCTGCTACTTGCCCCGCTGCCACCTTGCCTCTACCGGACAGTTTGACGATGTAGGAAAAATAAGTTCGGGAAAAGGATACCCTTTATTTTTTTATTGCATATACCATACGACCCGGGGTTTCGTTTTATTTGGTAATTCGATGTTCGTTGTCGCGTTTGCCGTGCCTTCCGCGTTTGCATTTGGGCTGGGAAAGTTCTAAAGCCCCCCTCCGCTGACGTTAGGACTTGCTTTAAAGTCAGATTTTTACCTTTGGCTCGAAGCTGTTGAACCAATGAACAGCTAAAGACTTGACTGGAGGCTACGGGATAAGTAAATTCGAAACACACGTCGATGGCCGTCATGAGCAGTGGGTCGACCGCAGAGGCGCCACCGCCGAACCTTGTCTACCGAATCCCAATTTGAATATGATATCAATGTCAGGTCTCCCGCTTTTCCCTAGCCGCCTCATATCAGGTGCAGACGACACGGTCCTCGCAACATCAGCCGATCTTGGGCACCGAACTGACTGTTCTTCGCGCGTGTGTAACCAGATTGTATAGATAGATCCCCCAGCGTCGCTCGGCAGCACTATCTCACGTCGGTTAGGTTATTATCCCACTCTATTAGTGGGTAGGCATTCAGATAGCAACGAACGTCAATTCGCTCCGAATAAGTTTCAGTGGCTACCATACCTCGCCGCTGTGCCCATGGTCGCTTGCGTCCGACAGCGAATGCTTCGCCCTCCCCGGCCGGCTAACTGACGCGAATTTCGAAATGAAGTCGGTCGGTTGACTGATGCGAATTTCGAAATGAAGTGACGCCGGGGGATCATCCCGCCAAGACATTAGATTGATCACCCCCATTCCCCTAAAAATGCACTAAAAGTAGACGGATTCGAGACCCGAAGACAGCGTATCGGGTCAGACTATGCTGGAGCGCAATATAAAATAGGGGTGACGGGGAACACTTATCGTTTTTGCAACCCAACTGCACGACATGAACGTTCCTGACGCAAGCGCTCTGATCCAGGAATTACTCGACACAGCCGCGTTCGAAATTCCGGACCCGCCCGATTTATTCGGGCAAGACGGTGGCAAATTCTACCGGTACTACGACGCCTTCGCTAACGAGATCGACGAAGATAAGGTCAAGGGCTTGAAGGAGCAGCTCGATGGCATGCTCATATTCGTACGTTTGAGTGGTCGAAAGCGGGTTATTGGTCATCGGACGCTCATAGTCTTCTCGATCACTGCAGGCCGGTCTTTTCGCTGGCATTAATACCGCTTTCCTCACGCTGACTCTTTCCTACTTATCACAAAACCCGGCGGATATAACCAACGCACTTTTAACACAAAACAACGCACTTCTAACGCAATTGGTAACGGGGCAGAATGACACTATTCTGCCTCTGGACGCTTTTCGTATACCATTCGACGTTCCCACCCTCGTCGTTGTCCTCGTCGCCCTCCTCTCGATGAGCTTGACAACTGCCCTTGTGGTATCTTTTATAGCGGTACTGGGTCGCCAATGGCTGATTTACTACCGGAAACGAAGTGGTGGGGGTCCCGACCGCCAGCGATGGGATCAGCTACAACGGTTCCTCGGAGCAAAGCGATGGAATCTCGACCGCATCCTGGATGACATCCTACCCTCGGTCCTGCAAGTCGGCCTCTTCCTATTTTGCACTGCTCTCATCCTATTTCTCAAGCTCGTAAATCGCACGGTTGCGATTATTACTATGATCCCCATTCTTGTGGGACTCGGCTTTTTTGCTTCCAGTGTCGCCGCTGCGGCAGCGGACAAATTCTGTCCATTCCAGAGTCCCATCTCCCATTTTGCATTCGCATTTTTCCATTGGTTTGCCCGGTTGGCGTCTTCGCTGATCGCTAACGGCAAATTTCTGGGGAACGGTTTCATCAACATTATCAAGCAGCCCCGACCTAGCTGCAATTCCTTGCTCGACGCGGTACGGCATATCAAGTTCGTTGTACCCCGGATTGTCCCTCCTTCCGAGTGGAAATGGCTTTCATATCTCCTGGGCCCTCGAGAAAAACCCGTTCCGACCTTGCAAATCATCGCTCTCGAAAGGGTAGTTCGTAAGTCGGAAGACCCGGCCTGCCTCCTATACGCCGTCGCACAAATCCCCTGCATTACCGACCTCGAACAACTCGAGCGACTGTGGAAGGACGATGCATTTCGGGGGACTTTGCTGGAGCTTTACGAAAATTCATACAGCCGTAACCTGCAATTAAAGACAAAAGGCCACGTTGACCGGGCGTTGGCGGCCCGAAGGCTCTACACCGTCGCGATCACCCATTTTTTACTCTATCTCGACTGTTCTCGGCCAGAAATTGATCGCATTTTCTCCAGCCTCTCTCTTCATGAGGGTGAAGGATTCAAGCAGCTATGCCCGTGGAACGTTGAATACGTGCCTGGAGAATCTCAAATCTTTGTCCAGACGTCTCTCTCACTCTCCATCATGGGAATAATCATGGTGCAGCCGACGGCCCAGGATTTAGAGAAATTCTGCAAATACCTAAGTAGCTGTTCCAAAGCCCTCACGATGCCGAATTGGAGGCTTCTCTGTCTCATCTGCTGGATTGTAGCACAACTACCAAGGATTCAACGCTTGCAATACGCAGATCTTAAGTCAATGGCTAGAGCATTCAGGGGGTGAGCTCCGAATACCGTTCCATGCTCCTGTCACTGACAACGTCTCACACAGGGAGATAGACAGCGCTCCTGCAACCATCGAAACGGCATTCGAAGTACTTTCTGAGTGGCGCCACACCTACCATTTCGACCACGAGGAATTCTTCAAGAATCTGTTGAGATTCTGCTCGCAAGTTGTGGCTCACAGTTCCCAGCATCCAAAACTGCAGATCGACCAGAGATTGAGTCTACTTCATGCCTTGGAAAAGACCCTACGCTCCAAAGCTTGCTCCGATGAGCTGAAAGATCTAGTGGGAAGGATGAGGGAAAACGTGGTTGCAAACTTCAGAACTGAGTGTTTCAGGGATGGCCTGGCCGTGTACGTCGGAAGCCGTTCGAAATTTCACCTCGACTTGCACATTGATCCAGTTTTCGGCTTCTTAGAATTTCTGAAGGTGTTTTCAAAGCTCTCATATCCCTTTTCGATGGACTGCTGCCGCCGGTCGGCCAGGCGCCACCTTCACCTGGCGAGGATGCTGAGGTCGCTCGTGTACTTGGACCATTGGTGAGAGAGATAACCTCGAATAACACAACATTCCATTGGGACGAAAAAGATTGGAATACTACAAACGCCCCTCCGAATCTGCGGGATATGATCGATAAATTAGACCAAATCTTCAGTGCGTTCGATTTAGGTGGAGAGCAAGAAGCGCAGGTTCGATGATTTTTTTCACCGTTTTTCTTCACCTCACATTTGCTCAAAAGTCGTACCCTCGTCAGCATTATGCTCGGGTAGCCCCTGCCCCAGAAGGCGCCGAGGGCTTCTTCGTAATAAATATCAGATCAAGCGCCGTCAACTAATACTTATTTTCCCTTGTGCGTACGAACCCCTTGGCGCGGCTTTGAGCAATCCGTAGACCTTCCTTACTGATCCATTTGATTATTGCACTTGGCTCAGGTGTCCTGCGGAGCCACCCAACTCGCTCGATTAGCCTACAGAATTCTGCTATGAGAAAAAGCTATCTCCATTTATCCTGAATATAGGTACAAAGGGCTCGGGTCATGAAGGGAATGCGATGTTCCTGACTTTGAACCCTCATCTCCACATCGTAGTCTCTCACTGTTTCGTTACCACTCCCAATTCAGTTTTATTGATCTCTGCCACTTTGTTCTTGCACCAGTCATGGGAGCCGTTGCTGAACGGTTTGTCAGTATGAGCGTTGAGCAATTTTGGCTTGGGGCCTGCTGAACTAAAGAGTAGACAAAGACTTTATTGAGTACCACGGGGAAAAGGGAATTCAAAGTACAAAGTCGATATTGTCACGTGCGGTGGGTCGCAGAAAGCGTCATCAACTGAACCTTGCCGACTTACGTTTCGAATACGATATCATGCTAGGTAGACTGACTCTCCCTTATTCTTCGAACCCTGACTCAGGTGGTCGATCCTAGGGCCCACACCAACACCTCTTCGTGTTGGTGATTATCGCAGTAGACACGCCCGACGTGTGGTGTATGGGCAAAGAATAGACTACTCGGTGTTGCTCGGGAACGTCATTTCGCGTCGGCTTTGTCATCATGCTACTCATAGGCCGGTGTGATAGGCAGGGAAGTCAGGGTACATTCCATCGAACGTTACTTCTTCGATAAACGGTACTTTACCTGACGTCATAATTGTGATAACCATAGCTGCTAGCAACCGGTAGCAAACGTTCTACGCCCTCCCTGTTACCGATCCGGCGAAATGAGGTGGTGACGGGGGTTCGCTCAACACCTACCAAGAAAATGCATTGGCCATCTCAAATTCGATCTCCCTCCCCACTTCCTCCCTGAAACGGGCCCGAAAATAAGCTAGGTTCGGTACCGAAGTTAGGGTATAGGTTCGGAGTTTACTCGTACATTTTTACGCTATAACGTTACAAGGGCTGAACACTGCCTTGTTCCAATCCTAACCACACGTCTTTCCTCCCCCTCCCCCTCCCCTCCCCCTCCCCTCCCCCCGAACCGAATCAACCCAAGAGACGGTATGAACGCTCTTAACGCCAGCACGGTTCATTCCATGCTCAGCCCAGCCACGTTCGAAATTCCGGACCCGCCTGAGGTCTTCGGACAAGATGGTGGCAAATTCTACCGGTACTACGACGTCTTTGCTGACGAGATCGACGAAGATAACGTCAAAGGTTTGAAGGAACAGCTTGATGGATGGCTCATATTTGTATGTTTTGGGTCCTCAGCTGCGATTTATCGCTCATAAAGATTCCGCAGGCTGGTCTCTTCGCCGGGATTAACTCCACCTTCCTCAATCTGACTCTTTCCTACCTATCGCAAAGCCCTGCGGACACAACCAACGCCCTTTTAGCACAGAACAACGCAATTTTGATGCAATTGGTAGCGGGGCGGAATGACACCATTCCCTCTCTGGACACCATTCATACGCCATTCAAGGCTCCAACCCGAGTCGTTATTATCGTCGCGCTCCTTTCGATGAGCTTGACATCTGTTCTTATAGCATCTTGTATAGCGGTCTTGGGTCGGCAATGGCTTATTTACTACCGAAAACGAGGTGGTGGGGGTCCCGACCGCCAGCGATGGGACCAACTAAAGCGGTCCCTCGGAGCAGAGCGATGGCGTCTCCAGCTCATTCTGAATGACATCTTACCTTCGTTCCTCGAGATAGGCCTCTATTTATTTGGCGCTGCTCTTATTCTATTTCTTGACAGCATAAATCGCACGGTTACGATTATGACTTCACTACCTATGATTGTGGGGTTCCTCTTTTCTATTAGGGGGGTTCACGCTGACGAAAACGAAGCGAAAACGAAGTAAAAAGCGGGGTAAAAAGCGGGGTAAAAACGCGACGAAAACGGCGTTTTTGCAAAAACGCGTTTTCGCACCCAGGCCCCCAAACGCGTTTTGGGCTTCACAAAAACGGTCGTAAAAACCGGACGAAAACCGGAAACCCGGCTTTAACCCTTTGTCCCTGCCTGACTAATCACCCTTCGAACATTCGATGATTCGGGTTGTGACTGCTATTTATTGCCCGAGTTCGAAGATAATGCTCCAGATCTCTTAGGGCATGGCAGATCCGTTCGCGCTTAGAGGCCAGCGGCATGTTTATGGTTTGCAGAGTGTGCACGACTAAGATTTTGATTCTGCCTACTAGGTGCGTACATTACATAAGAAGGAACCAGGGTGTTTTTGTGCAGGTTTCGAGAAGGGGATTTACAAAAAACCAGGGAGGGGGTTTCACGCTGAAGCGCGGAAACGAGACAAAAACGGCGTCAAAACAGTCGTTTTTGTCTCGTTTTTGCGATTGTTTTCGCGTCGTTTTCGCGTCGTTTTCGCGTCGTTTTCGCCTGCGTGAACCCCCCTATTGGAAGTGTCTCTTGCAGAACGTGGGACAAATTCTGTCCATTCCAGTGCCCCCTTTCTCATTTTGCTTTCTCGCTGTCCAGTTGGCTCCTCTCGATATTGATATGGGTCGGGTCGTCGCTGATCTCTAGCATCAAATATCTGTGGAAAGGCCTCATCGAAATCTTCCAACGGCCGCGCCAAACCCGTGATGCTTTCCTCGATGCGATACGCCATACCAGGTTCAATGCACCCAGGATGGTACCCCCTCCCAAGTGGCAATTTTCTTCATTTTTCCCGGGCCGACAGGAAGAAACCGTTCCGAGTTTGCAAATCACCGCTCTTGAACGGGTAGTCTGCACGTCGGAAGATCCTGCCTTCCTCCTACACGCCGTCGCACATATTCCCTGCATTACCGACCTCAACGAACTCAGGAGACTGTGGGAGAACGACACATTTCGAGAGAGTTTGCTGGACCATTTCACAAATTCAAACAGCCGCAACTTGCAATTAAACGAGACGGGCCAATTGCGCCGGGCGTTGGCGGCCAGACGACTCTACGTCGTCGCCGTCACACATTTTTTACTCTATCTCGACGTTCCTCAGCCTTACTTCGGCCACGTTTTCACCCGCAAAGCCCTTAGTTCGGTGGAAGGATTCAAGGATCTAGGAATGTCGAATGTCGAATACAGGCCTGGAGGGTCTCAGATACTTGTTCAGACATCTCTCTCACACTCCATTATATCGATGACCATGCTGCAACCGACGGCCCAGGATGTAGAGACATTCTGCGAATACCTCAGTAACTGTTCCGAAGCCCTCATGATCCCAAATTGGAGACTCCTCTGTCTTATCTGCTGGATTGTTGCACAACTGCCGAGGGTCAGGAGCTTACATTTCACTGATATTGAATCAATGACGGTGGCATTCAGAGGGTGAGCTTCGAGAATGGTGTCATCTCCCGTCACTTACCCGATCTCGTACAAGGGACATTGACCCCGCTCCCACAACCATAGAAAATGCACTCAAAGTGCTTTCCGAGTGGGAACACAGCTCCAGTCTTGACCACGAGAAAATTCTGAAGAATTTATTGATATGCTGCTCCCAGGTTGTGGCCGGTGGCCACCCGCATCCAAAACTAGGGATTGACCAGAGATTGATTCTGCTTCGGTCAGTAGAAAAGGCACTTCGCGCCACAGCTCGTTCCGATGAGCTAGAAGATTCAGTTGGAAAGATGAGGAGTAGCGTGGTTGCAAAGTTCAGAACGGACTGTTTCAGAGATGATTCCTACTGGGGACCAGTAACCGCGTATGTCAGCTGTTTGGTGCCACCTTGGCTCGCACATTAAATATAGTCCTCGACTTCCTAGAATTTCTAACCAGGCTTTTGAAGCTCTCATATCCGTTTTCGCTGGACTGCAAGGAGTCGGCAAGGCACAGGCTTCACCCCTCCAGGATGCTGAGATCGTTCGCGTCCTTGGACCCTTGGTAAGGGATATAACGTCGAATGATGCAGTATTCGATTGGGATGGAGAGATATGCAAGATTGCAGACGCTCCTCCGAGTCTGCAGGAACTGATCGATAGATTGCGCAGAACCTTCGGATCATTCGCGTCGGATTCACCTACAGACAAGGAGGTGCAGGTTTGATTTCTTTTCATTGTCTCTTCACACAACTCTCGCTCAATCCCTGCGTCTTTGCCAGCTCGATGTCCGGAGAGTCCAAGCCACAGAAAACGCTGGGGCTTCTTCGCAACAAATACCAAATCAAACGTCGCCAACCAATACTTCTTTCCCCTTGTGCGTACTAATCCCTTCGCCCGACTTCGAGCAACCCGTAGATCTTCCTGACTGATCAATTTGACTATCACACTTGGCTCAGGCGCTCCGCGGAACCACCCAACCAGCTTGATTAGCCTACAGGAGTCTAGCTATAGGAGAAAGCTATCTCTATTAATCCTCAATATACATACAACGGGTTCGGCTCATGAATGGGCTGCGATGTCCCTGACCTGAAATCCTGGTCAGCGCATAAAATTCTTTCGTCGTTTGTTACCACTCCGAATCTAGTTTTATCCACCTCTACTACTTTGTTCACCCACTAATTAGTGGAAGCCGTTGCCGAACGGTTTGTCAGTATGAGCGTTGAGAAGGTTGGACGATTCTCTCGGATGTGTGTTAATTGGTCTCGGATCTATCATTCAACCTGTTTTGGTTTGTTGAGACACGATTGTCTGACTCTTGTTGCTCAACTTTGCGTGTGTTGCCAATTAAAGCCCCCTGACGTCAGAGATTACCGTTAAGGTTGGCCTTTTGCCTTTAGCTTGGCATTAAGAGCCAATGAAAGGGAGCAACTTGGCTGGGAGTCAAGGGCAAGCCGACTTCGGAAGACGCGTCGATGGCGGCGTGGGAGCGCGCACCGGCCGAAAGAGACGCGAGAAGTCCCCGAATCTCAGCGTGACTCCAAGACCTCCACGAGTCCAAATAGTCCTTTCTTCTCTCACCTCTCTTCAGTTCACTCACCCTACCTCTTGCGCTCTCTTTCGTCTTGACTTACAACATGGAAGCTTTGAAACAAACTTTTGCTAACAAGAGGAAGGAGGTACGTTTCAAGGGCGCTCGTGAAGGGGGTCGACCTCTGAACCTCTTTGCAGGGCGTTCCAGCTTTCGTTACGTTCGTAACAGCTGGCTTCCCGACCGTCAACGATACCGTGCCCATCCTTCTGGGTATGCAAGAAGGAGGAGCAGATGTCATCGAGTTGGGCATGCCGTTCAGCGACCCCATTGCGGACGGCCCGGCTATTCAGGACAGCAATACTGTGAGGGCGACTGGGTCCCTTGAGGCTACTTCCGAGAAAGCTAACGTGGCAGC
>WSTY01001343.1:0-10944 GCA_019633465.1 Tulasnella sp. 417
AACCCAGAATGAGTCAAGTAGCTTGAGCCTTCCCAGTGCGGCAGGTGGCAGATGGGGTTGTTCGGAGCCTCATTGCTTGATCCCCTCATACCCGTTGTAATCTCCGTTCATGGCTGGGCGAGTCAGGGCGACCCATCCATTCGCTTCCAGGACGCCTATCCGATGAAATGTGCTTGTACGGTCTTAAGGTAATCATGGCAAGTAGGATGAAAGGAGAGGAGGATCATCTTGACTGTAGTTGTTACGATGAACAGGGCGAACACGTGTGAATCCTGGCCACAACACCCCAGGGGGGCGCTCCTTCGACAGTCTCGTCGTTCCGTGCCTCAGAATTCCTCCCACCAATTCTGCCACCCGAAGTCTGTTGTCTGTTTTTTTCCCTTCCCCCCCTCCCGGAGAGGACCTGTGGGAGGAGCTCTTGACAAACTCTGGACGCAAGTATCGCCGGTGGCTGGAACTTTTATATACAAGAGTTCTCGAAGGCCAATAAGGTACCGCGCCACAACCGAGCCCAGCGATGCCGGAAACTCCTCCACCCTCACCCCACCCCCACGGCTGCTGATGTGGACAACGTGCTATTCGGGGTTCAATGAAATTTCGCAGAGCAAAGATTACGTAACTCCATACGCGGGACCAAAATATCGGAGAACTACATGGGTGCATCTAGATATCAAGCGCATAGAACCGACCCGAATCAGGACGTGTACTTCGAGCAAGGCCGGTCCCTAGTTACACCTCCCCCATCCTATCACGTCGAAGGATTCCTCCTTCCCGCCGAACCAGTCGTGAAAAGTATTTCAGGCACTGTTGTAGCTTGCCAAAAGATATCTTGATCGGATTACACTGCCACCACCTGAGGAATGTTCTCGCCCCTCGAGAGCTGTGGACGTTCGAGGACAATGGAAATTACCCATATAACAAAGCATGAGAAGCAAGCCAGTGAGAATATTAATGGACCGGGGAACAATTGACCTTTGAACTTAAATAATAGGAAAATAAGCATGGTGGCGGTTAGATGCAGGGCCACACTCGCGAAGGCGAAAAAGACGGTGGAGTAAGCAACAATGTATCGCATGAAGTCCCACGAAGGCCATGGCTCAAAATTTGTCCTAGGCCTTGGGTTTTGGTTCAACTTTTTGTCGAGGATACTGCAGAACGAAGGACTGCTGTACAGCGCTTGGAGACAGATTGTGATTCCCGTCGCAAGGGCATACATGAAACCCGACAATGCCAGAATATTGATCATGTAGCTTTGATATTCAAGATCCACATGGGGGATATTTGACTGACCGAAGCCGGCGAACATAATGGCGAATAAGGCGCCGGCGGCGATTGCTGTTCCAATTGAGCTTGGGAGGACAAGGGCGTCGACGAGGTTCTTGCATGGAAGATTATCGCTCCCCTAGTCCATTGCAAAGATGAAAGAGTTTAATTGCGGTCCACCCAGGACGAAAAGCGTACCGACCAGCCGGTGTTCATCCATTCGGAATGCGTCACCTTCCTCCTACGCGTCGGTCCTCCCCGCTTGCGAAAGGGGAGTAGAAGCAGACGGGACCTCGATATTGGAGGGCGTAGTCGGATGTTGAGAACTGCTTTCTCTTGGTTCTGCCATTGGTGGCTGTGGTAGGTGCCACTATTTGCGTGGTAGAGTAGAGCTGGTGGGAGATGCCAAGAACAAGAGATGGGAGATGACGAGTCTATTGCGAGATCTCCCGCCTGAAAGCCCAGCTTTTAATAGCACGCTGACAAATCATATTCCCAGAACCGACCCAGTGTGGCTTGGGCGATTGGGTGTTATCTTTTGCACTTAATTAGCCGCCCATGGTCGTCTCGATGTCATTCGGATGGGGCTTCGTCGTTTTGAGTTTTCCTCCTTCTTAAATGTCACTTTTGCTCATTTTTCCTTAATTTTGTCCGTTTACATCCGTTCCGAAGAATCGATGTTGGCTGTGAATCACGTCTATAATTCACACCGGCTGGTTCCGCACCCCGCGCGAACAAGCGCCTAAGGGGCCGTAGAGCCTCTAGATATCCTGCCCAAAACCCCCACCCCAGCATTTCATGCACTCAGAAGTCAAGAAACCGAGCACGCACTCAGTCGACCCTACTAAACTCGCGACATGACCCAATGTATACAGTCTCCCGTAACAACTAGTCGCAACAGCCTACCTCTCATTCCTCTCGGGGAAATTCATTGCGTTTTCTAATTTTGTATCGCGGGGCCGTCGACGGGCTCGTCTCACTAGGGTAGCCCGGTCTCCTCTCTAGATCTGGGCCTTGGTGTGGCTGGGCCTTGCGAGTTTCTGGCTCACCTGCCGAGCACTTCGTGAGGTGGGCGAGCGAGTCACGAGAAGAAGATCTCGTCCAGAGAGACATAATGGTGAGTGGTCGGTTTCGTCTTTTCCTTGCATCGAACTTTCTTGGACATGGAGGTTTAGGTTGAGCAAGGCGCGTTGAGGTGCAGCGCGCATCAGTGGTCGACTACAATATCGCCTCTCTGTCTTTGTGTTACTCCCCTCGGAGGATGGATTGTATCGGCAAGGTTGGGAGAATGGACCACGGGCGCTTCTTCCTTGAACACCTCTGTCAGAGGCCGACAAAACAGGCCGAAGAATGACGGAAGGGGTTTGAGGAGAATTTACATTCCTCAATATAGGAATTATATTGCGATATGGCTGTTATTTTTACATCCGCTGTCCAATTCACCCCTCTGAGCAGATACGAAGTTTGGCCATGGCACGTGATTTAGGCTGATGTCAGCCGGAAGCGTCCTTTTTCTCTCGCCTCCCTGTATCGACGCCCTCGAAATTCGACATTCCCTACGCAAAGGAACCACCCCAAATCTAGGTCAGCATTCGTGACGGATTGCACATGGCGACGCGGTTTATCATTAAAATGTGTCCCCTTTCAGGCATCACAACGCCCCTCCATAGCAGTCAATGAACCCGATTCCCCCACCTTCCCTTTCGGCCTCTTCACATAGCCCACCACCCCTTAAATTTTTACCATTGCTGCCACCCGAAATCTGGACTATGGTTTGCTCTTTTCTCCAGGAAGACAGACGGGAAGAGATTCTCGGGAACGGTGGGGGCTCAGGCTGGCATTGCAGGTCGCTGAAAAACTTTGGCCTGACATGTAAGGCCCTATACCAGATAAGCCTGCCTGCCTGGAAGCAGTTTGTTAGCCTCAGTTTGTGGAATGAAAAATGGATGAAGGAGCTGAATGAGCACCGGGGAGCTCCTGAGGCGCTTATGTTTGACCCTGCTAACTTTTCGCGTCAACTGGCCATATGTCAAGCGAAATACTCCACGGAGCTCGTGATTTGGCGGCAGCGCTTACGCAAAGAAGAGTTTGAAACCATCCTACGCAGTCCAAGCTTAAGAAGGTTGACGCTGCGAAGCGTCGATGCGGAGCGAGACTTTGCTCAAAGGCCGACGCACCCGAACCTGATTAACTCAACATCGAGCATCCAAACGTTGGACCTCAATTATCCTCCACAAACCCCAATCAACATACCTCAGAGCATTGCCCTTCTCGTCTTGGTACCTTCCCTGAAGACGTTGTTGACGACGCCACGGTCATTCAAAGGGATAGGGGAGCTCCTTGCAATCGGAACGTTCACCATGCCCCAGATTCGACACCTCCGGATATCGAACGACAGTGCCAGCTCCCTAAACAAATCGCACCTCCTCTCATTTCTTCACCGCTGTGCCACACTGGAGACACTTCAGATCAGTCGTCCCATCATGTCCAGGGCACTGGCGCAGGAAGAGCTACCAGCAAAGATGCCCAACCTCACAACGTATGAAGGACGTCCGGAGTACCTTACCTATTTTCATGCTCCCAGCCTCCGTCGAGCTGTGGTGAAATATTTTTCCTGGGATGGAGGCGCCCTGATTAACGCCCTCGCCTCCATGTCGACCAACTTGGAGAGCGTGGTCATCGAGTTAACCTCAAAGTCGAACGATCCTGTGATGAGGGACATCGAGGCGAGTTCCGTATTCTCTCCAATGATATTTGCTATCACCTTCCCCTGACTTGGAGTGTGCTTTAAAATCCAGCAATGGGTGGAGGTCGCCGCTGGAAGGTGGAACGCTCATCAGGAGGAGGCGCCAAAGTTCTCTCTCGTTCTTCGAGCATCCCCTTTGGGAGAATGGATTTACTCGGCTCGTATGGGAAGAAATGACGTCGATGAGCTCTTCATCGAGTACTTCAGCCGACGTGAACAGGCCACGAGCTACCTCTTGAACAAGGTGGCAGTTGGGGCTGCCGAGTAGAATGGAGATGAAATACTGCGTGAGCGGGGATCAACCCGTTCTTTGTGCTTTACAGACGACGTAGCATAATAGTACGGCAAGAATGAAGTGCACATGACCCGTGACTGCCCTGTAGCCGCACCCCCACTCCTGGGATTTCGACTCTTTGGTGCGCATCCATTGACATCGTCCATATTATGCACTGTTTGCAAGTGCATAACGCACTCACATCAGGGTAAATTCGCCAGTCATAGAAAACTATTTCCCGTTTCAGCCCTGCAGGCCTGTGTCTCCAAATAAATTCCCCTCTGAGAGTTAGGCGTATAAGGGACGCTAGGGAGCTGATTTGAAGAAACGGTTACGAGCAATTTCCTGTAAAGGATAAGACCCAGGTTGAACTGAGACGCACAGTGAGGCCACTCCCTCACATCGGCTGACCAGTGGGGCGTCACTGGGACATGACCCCCCGAGATGAACTCGCAAACCACCACCAAGCGACTGATTAATGGAAGGGTTAGCCCATCTTCCTCTTTTGGCGCTTGAGATAGGATGTGACTATGGTATCGCATCTAGATACAGTACACCGCTTGCAACTGGTTTCCTTTCGTTTGGCGTCCTGGACCCTGTTTGCAGGCGTACGTAAGCTCGGACATGGTGCCGAAGCGCCCGAAGCGCCCACCACCCCCACTCCGATGGCCGAAGCAACGAATGCAACCCATCAGCCTCTCCGGCCATCAAATATATCAAACAATTTACTCCTGGATACTACTGCGCCTTTCAATTTCCCTCCGGAGCTTTGGCATACCATCTGTCGCTTTCTGGAGCTCCATATGGAAGCGGAGATGATCGAGTCGCGGGTCTTCCGGACTCCGTCCCATAAAGCCCTATATCATCTGGGACAAACATGCCGATTTCTCCATCAGCTATACCTTTCCCTTTGCACTGGAATCATTTTCATTCACCATAGCGGTCCAGGAAGCGCACGCTCGGAGGGCGGGCATGGGGGTGGATCTCCTACAAAGACAGTAATTTTAGAGGGGTTCGGCGCGTCAATCATGGAAAAGTTGCAAGATATAGCAGGTCCCCGCGAAATCATCCTTACAGGATATAGTTTTGAAGAGCAAAATGCGTTGGATTGGGTGACGGCAAGTCCGACCGTGAAGAACCTCACGTTACGAACGTGCGACATTCATTACGGAGAGTTCTGGATTCCCGATTATATTACGACGAAAGAGTTATTCTCTATTGTCGATCTCCAAAAGTCGAGCATTGAAACGCTGGACCTCGACAATCGTTTCGACGACGGCACCCAGCTCCCACCAACATTAGCGCTCTTGGCCTTACTTCCTTCATTAAAGGCCTTGACTGCAACTGCAAGGTCATTTAGATCCATCGGCCAACTACCTACGACGTTAGACCTCCCGCCACTCCGAAGCCTCGTCATCGAGAGCGACGTCACTGGGTCTATCAATCAGGCTCACATCATCTCCTTTCTCCGCCGCTGCCCCGCACTAGAATTGTTACGTATCAGTGGCACGATATTCTCCAGAGCGTTAGGGCCGGAGGAATTCCCCACCGAAATGCCGAACCTTAAGGAATACGACGGACGTCTAGAGTACCTTACTTTAATCCGCGCTCCTACTCTCCGCTGGGTAGTTGTGAAGTCTTTGGCGTGGAACAGGGGCGCTGTGGCCCGTATCCTTACATCTATGCCGTCTGCTGTCGAGAGCGTTGCATTGGAGCTGACGGCAAAAATAGACGGCCCTGCAACGGACAGTATCAAGGTATGCTTACCCAGCCCACAACTCATGTTCTTTATTTTGCTAACGTTGCCACATTTTGTCGTGTTAGAGATGGGTAGAGGAGGCTTCTTCGAGAGGGAACGGACAATGGCCGGACTCAGCGCGATTTTCGCTCATCCTTCGAACTGCCCCTCTGGGGGAATGGATCTACTCGGCCAAAGCCGGGAGAACAAACTCGGGAGAAATGTTTATTGAATACTTCAGTCGGCGTGACGAAGCAATGGCTTATCTCGCAACGCCCGTCAATTAAGGGAGACGCAAGTTTCCTCACCAGGAGGAACCTGATAAGGAAATTCACTCAGGAATTACTGGATACCTAACCGTTGAGTTCATTCTTTCGACAATCCGCACGCTTTCCAAAACAGACCTATTCATGTACATGCAGCGTAGTGCTTTTGAACTCCTTGTGTCTTTCCCAACAGATACGAGGCCCAATGGAAACAGAACCAAAGTAAAGACAGAGTTCCGCTCAACAATGGGATCTAGAATGTCTGAGAAGGACAATAGAGCGCCCGATTAATATCAGAACAAAGCACTAGCTTTTGTCCGCTGTTGGAACGCCGAGCTTAGTAAATGATCATGAGTTAGGTGGTATAAAAACGCTTCCACCGCTACTCCTCCTCACCACTCTTCAACGACGATGGCCCAAACCACTCAATCAATCTCTCGACGTCTTAGTCACTTGAATCTCTCAACTAATTCGTTGCCAAGTCGCGAAGCCTGTCAAACTCTCCCTCTGGACATCTGGTGCATCATCTATCATTTCCTGCAACTGGACGCAGAAACCGACTTCCCCGAATGTGGAGGGTTTCAGTTGATGTTCCGGTCTCGCGCCTATCTTACAATTCGTAGTCTAGGGCATACATCACGATCACTCTACCAGCTGTACCTTTCCATCTCCAGCAAAGTGGTCTACATCACAGCCAACAATCACAGCCCTTGTTCACCTAACAGCGGGAATGCCGTCAAAACTGCATGGCTGGAAGGACGTGCCATGGAAGTCTCGGACGTATTGAACAGTTTCCCAGAACTTCATCGACTGTTCTTTAGAGGCTTTTGCTTCCAGAGGAGTGCATTGCATTGGGTGACCGCCTGTCCGACAGTGAGAAGTCTCACGTTGCTACGGTGCAAAATCGATAACCAACATTTTTCGATTCCTCCATTCTTTACAACGGATGAGTTGTATTCCGTCGTCGATCTCCGGAAATCGAATGTCAAATCATTGGAAATCTACAACGGCTACCACCATAACATCCAACTCGATCCAGAATTGGCGCTCCTGACCTTGATTCCCTCACTCGAGATCTTGGCCACAGACCCAAAGTCATTCAGGACCATTGGTCAGCTGCCGACAACATTGGACCTCCCCCCTCTCCGCAGCCTCGCACTGGTCAGCCACCTAACAGGTTCAATCAACCAGGCCCACATTCTCTCCTTTCTCCGTCGTTGTCCGACACTAGAAACATTATATATCGAACACCCGATCCGTTCCAAAGCGTTGGAGCCCGGAGAACTCCCCGCCAATATGCCTAATCTCAGGGAGTACGAGGGACCACCGGAATACCTGACTCTCTTTCACGCTCCTGCTCTACGGCGGGCGGTTGTGAGGGGATTGAACTGGGATGGGGGCGCTCTAGTCCTCCATCTCGTCTCCACATCACCCGCCCTCGAAGTCGTTAACCTCGAGTTGACGGCAAGGATGGACAACCCCATAATTGAGAGTCTCAAGGTATGCTTGACGATTTTACTACATCCTTCTCAGTGCCCTGCTTACGAAAGACGCTTTAGATATGGATGGAAGGGGCAGCGACGAGACGAAGTCCCAATTGCCAGTCCACACAGCGATGCTCACTCGTGATCCGAACAGCCCCATTGGGAGAATGGATTTATTCGGCCCAAATTGGGAGAACAGACTCCGGAGAGCTGTTCGCTGACTACTATAGTCGACGTGAAGAGTCGACGGCTTACCTCGTAACGCCCGGCAATTGAGAGGAACGAAAGGTTTCCTCGCCAAGGGAACCTGATTAGAATTAGTGGATAGCTACCCATTAAGTTCATTCTTTCGACCATCCGTACGCTTTCCCAATCAGATTTATCCATGTACATGCAGTGTAGTGCTTTTGGCCTCCTTGTGTATTTCCCAACAGATGCGAGGCCCAACGGATACAGAACCAAGGCAACGAAAAAAGTTTCCCTCGACAATAGGACCTAGAATTTGTGAGAAGGACAATAGAGCGCCCGGTTAAAACGAACACTGGCTGTTGGAGCGCTGAGCTTACGTAATCTGTTTCCGGTGGGACAAAGGCTCGTGCACCTCCTCCACACTCTCTCCAACGACGATGGCCGAATCCACTGATGCAATCTCTCGACCTCTTAATCACTCGAATCTCTCATGTAATTCGTTGCTGAGTGGTGAAACCCGGCAAACTCTCCCCATGGAGCTCTGGGACATCATCTATCATTTCCTTCAACTGGATGCAGAAGCCTACATCCTCGAGTCGGCAGGGTCTGGATTACTATCTCAAACCTATGATGCACTTCGCAGTCTAGGCCATACATCCCGAACACTCTACCAGTTGTATCTCTCCATCTCCAGCGAGGTCGTGTACGTCACCGCCAGACGAGAGGGTGCTCAGTTGAGAGGCCGACGTGAAAACGGGAATGCGGTCAAAACCGCATGGCTGGGAGGGAGTAATATGGAAGTTTCGGAAGCATTGAGCGGTGTCCCAGGACCTGATCGACTAATATTTAGAGAGTTTGGCTTCCCGAGACGGAACGCATTGCACTGGGTGACCGTCAGCCCCACAGTGAGAAGCCTCAAGTTGCTACGGTGCCGAACCGAGGGCCAAGGCATTTCAATTCCTCCACTCTTTACGACAGATGAGCTATATTCCGACGTCGATCTCCGAAAATCAAATGTCAAATCATTGGATCTCGATAACTCCTACCATGACGCCGTCGAACTCCCTCGAGCTTTGGCACTTCTAGCCTTGATTCCATCATTGGAGATTTTGACCACAACCCCGAGGTCATTCAGGACTATTGGCCGGCTGCCTACAACATTGGACCTCCCTCCTCTCCTCAGCCTCACGGTGAACAGCTACCTACCGGGTTCTATCAACCAGACCCACCTCCTCTCCTTCCTTCGCCGTTGCCCAACATTGGAAGCGCTATATATTGGGCATCCGATCCAATCCAAAGCGTTGGACCCTGGAGAAATCCCCGCCAATATGCCGAATCTCAGGGAGTACGAGGGACGACCGGAATACCTTACCCTTATTGTCGCTCCTGCTCTACGTCGGGCGGTTGTGAAGGCATTGAACTGGGATGGGGGCGCTCTAGTTCTCTCTCTCGTCTCCACATCAACTGCCCTCGAGGTCGTTGTCCTCGAGTTGACGGCAAGGATGGACAGCCCTACAACGGAGAGCCTCAAGGTATGCTTGACCATTTTATGAACTTTTTCTTATCATCTTGCTTACAAAAGGCCCTTTAGATATGGATGGAAGAGGCAGCGGCGAGACGGAGTCCCAATTGCAAGTCCACAGAGCGACCTTCACTCGTAGTTCGAACAGCCCCATTGGCAGAATGGATCTATTCGGCCAAAATTGGGGGAACAGACTCCGGAGAGCTATTCGCCGAGTACTACAGTCGGCGTGAAGAGTCGATGGCTTACCTCGCAGCGCCTGCCAAGTAAGAGGAATGCAAGTTTCCTCACCAAGGGGAACCTGATGAGGAGATTTGCTCGGGAATTGGTGGATAGCTCACCATTGAGTTCCTGCTTTCGACTATCCGCACGTTTCCCCGAACAGATTAATCCATGTACATGCAGTATAGTGAATTTCTGTGCGCCTTTATCAATACATGCGACGCCTAATAGATACAGAACCAGAGCAAAGGTGGGCGTGCTACTCAACAATGGAGCATAAAGTGTGTGAGAAGGACAAATACTGCGCCCGGTTAGGACAAAGCATTTGCCCACTGAAGGAACTCTAACGCTGAGCTTATGTAATATGAGTTAGGTGGTTCAATTGCAAAGGTGCCTGTTGGTTATCCCCACCGAGTCCACCCTCTCCAACGACGATGGCCGAAACCACCGATGCAATCTCTCGACCTCTTAATCACTTGAATCTCTCAATTAATTCTTTACTGAATGCTGACGCCTGTCAAACTCTTCCCCTGGAACTCTGGTACATCATCTATCAATTCCTGCAACTGGATGCAGAGGCCCAAATCCTCGAGTCGACCGGTTTTCAAGCAGTTCCTCAAGCCTACGGTGCACTTCGTAGTCTAGGACATACATGCCGATCCCTCTACAGGTTATATCTTTCCATCGCCAGTAGGGTTGTTTACATCTCACCTAGGCCACTGGGCGTTGGGATAAGGGGCCGACGTGAAAGCGGGAACGCCGTCAAAACTGCCCCCGCCGTCATGCAGTCTCCTCCTGCGATCCTGACTCGCGCTCAGTCCCCGCCTGCGGTCCTCGCTCGCGCTCAGTCTCCTCCCGTCCTCGCCGCCCTTGTGCAATCTCCTCCCCCTCCTACCGTGTCTCACAAGCCAAGTACCAGCGTTGAAGCTCCACCTCGTCCTCCACGTGCCGTCGGTCCTCGAGCCAAGCCAGTCCGTGCTCCCAGTGAGACTGAAATCCCCGACGCACCCATCACCCTTCCTCTCACTCCTCCCCGACGCATCTGGGCTGAGCCAGACGTTCCGACCACCCCAACCACCCCGGCGTTGAGCGCGTTCCCTACTCCGCCTAGGTCGATGAAGAACGTCACGGCTGGATCCTCGTCCTCGTCTATGGTGGGTTCGGCGGGCCACAAGCTTCATGGCAGTGGCAGCAGCGTTGCGAGTCGCTCCAGCACTATCGTCACCGCTGCGGACTCGGC
>WSTY01001344.1:0-10938 GCA_019633465.1 Tulasnella sp. 417
CTTTCAACCATGGGCATCACCCTAGGTGAGCCAAACAGAGATACTTAGTAATAGTTCCAAGTGCAGTTCTATAACGTACGCTCTCATTTGCACCAGCTTAGGATTTCAGTAGTATTGTATAAGCAAAGGGTCTCATTGAACTAGATTACATAAGCAGGTAGGACGGAACCTACTAAAATCCGGGTTTTTGGATCAAACCTCCGTAGACGAGGCCTCAGAAGGACTGAAACGGGACTTTAACATGTCAGAAACATAAAGTAAGAGCATCAACGAGAAAATCGTAGGTCAGTGTCCAAGTGGAGGACGGAAATGATGAGATTGCGGAAGGATGAAACCACCCTAAAAAGGGGGGTTTCGGATCCGACCTCATTGAGAGCTTTCAGGGGTCCTCGTTGAATGCACCTAGCAATGGCAGGGTTGTGACAGTACAGGCCCATGAGAAACCGCAATGTTCGGTTGGAAAACACGGAGACAAACAGGAAGGGTCCTATCTCTCGTAGACAACGTCTGCAGCCACATGACCGGTATCGACGGAGGGGGGAGGGGTAGGTGCAGCTGGAAGCTCCTTCTGTTAGCAATGGTGCTCTGTTTCGGCGACGCAACTGACGTTGCTTGACCTAGCTCACTCTACTATCCCAGCATTTACGACAAGAACAATTTCCACTAGTGAAGAACCCCTAGCAATGACAGCCGTGACCACCTATATTCCATTTCAACAATTCATAGTATGGTGGGCCAAACCTGGTTTTATTATTTTTCATTTCGCGCCAACGAAAATGTATTGGGAACGTACCTTGTGTGACAAAAATAACTGCAGGGCGTGAAATGGGTGTCGCGGCGAGATCAAAGTGTGCCGAAGGGACTTGGCGCCGAAATGAAGTGACATCGGCGCGCGTGACTGACAGACGCGGAAAATGTCATTTCACGCCGAGCGCAAAACCCGTTGCGCGCCGACGATTTCCGCGCCGGAAGGTGGATTTCGCGCCGCAACACTGATGGTCACGAAGTCAATAGTGGATCAACTATTGATTATCATTCGATTACTCAAGATGTCGCTGTCATCCTATCTTATAATTGCATTTGCAACAAGAACATTACGATGATGCTCAAGTAGCGCGGGGGGATAGGTTGGTCAGTGCCCGCGTGCGGGTCACGTCTGGTTATGGCACTCTTTCCCACCCCGAATCAAGTAAATATGTATGATTGGTATTCCCATTCAACTCACGCAGCTCAAACTTTAGAATGTATCACGGAAGTGAGTATCATGGGAGATGCGAGCGACACCCCCAGCCTCCAACGACGGAGGCACCGCGACCATTGTAATGGTATTGTAACAAGTGCAGTGATAAGGTAAGATACCATCGCAGTAGTCCAACGGCAGTCTATAGGTGATCCACTATTTACTTCGTGACCATCAGCGTTGCGGCGCGAAATCCACGTCCCGGCGCGGAATTCCTCGCTCACCCATTTCGTGCCAGGCGCGGAATTCCTCGCCGCACAACGGATTTTGCGCTCGACGTGAAATGACATTTCTCGCCTCTGTCAGTCACGCGGCGCCAAGTCCCTTCCGCGCGAAATGGAATACCATCTTTTCACGCCCTCACACATTTTTATTCGCGCCGACACCCATTTCACGCCCCGCAAATGAGGTAATCTGCCTAATTGGGCAAAGCGCCTATGTTTTACGTGTCCGGACCACTGTTCGACGAGGCTATTGTCCAACTCGTCCACCACCCATCTTCAGTTGCCTCCTTCCATCCCTCAACGTCCTCGATAGCAATTACCCTTGGCCCGCTTGCAAAGAGAAGGTACGAGCGACGGAGACATGACCCAGCCCCAAGGGAGGGTCGGAGGTTGTTGGTCGGTTCCGCTGACCGTATGCATAATTCGCTCCAGTTACTCCAGCAGTCGATATCTCAATAAGATTTCAGATACTCAAACTCACCTCACACCAATAACCCACCGTGATGGACACCAACTCACTTGTTCGACGGTGCAGGCGCCGGCGCCTTGTGTTGTCGCAGGCAGCCGGGGAGCTCTTAGGAGACTTAACTGTTCCAAACCTTCCTATAATATCCACTAGCAGCACGAACGTGTATCGTGGCGTCTGGAAAAGTCCCCGTGGTGAAGAGGTCGACGTAGCTGTCAAGGAATTCAGGTCTCTCACCGCACGAAACATGCATAGTGATCCGCAAGCCCTACAGAGGAAGATAATTACGGTTGGTACATTCGAGCCTCGGATGGCCAATTGTCTCAAACGTCTCTTCACAGCGCATCAAACGAGAAGTGATTGTTTGGACCCAGAGGATACACCCGAACCTTCACCCTTTCCTTGGCTACCGTTTGCTACCTCAGCCACGACTCATCAGCCCTTGGTGCCATCATGGCAATTTGGCCGACTTTCTAGAGCGTAACCCTGACCTCTCTCGCGTTGATAAACTTCGACTGGTAAGTTCATGTTGGTCCTCCCCTCCCATCGGTCGATTGGATTCAGGGGTTTTCATCAGATTTATCAGGTGGCGCTGGCGCTGGCACACCTCCACTCACTCACCCCTCCGATCTGCCATGCTGACATCAAGCCAGAGAATGTACTTATTAACGACCGGGGAGAAGCTGCATTGTCCGATTTCGGCATAAGTCGGATTTTGCAAGATCTAGGCGAGCCTAACGGGCTTACGACGAGTGAAACTGTAAGGGGAACCCTGAGGTACATGGCACCCGAGCTTCATCTAGAGGAGGAGCGGAGGCCAGATCGTCAGACCGACATTTACGCCTTTGGGGGGCTCATTTTAGCAGTGAGGGTGCGTGGATGAGGGGAAGGAAGGATTAGGCTAACTGTCCGAGCTAGGTCATGAGTGGGAAGCCGCCGTTCTGGGGCCTTCGGGATTCAAAAATTCTCCTTCGCTTCGTTCAAGATCGGACGCCCAAACCAGAGGAGCACCCCGGCCTACCACGGGGTGATGGACTCTGGAATCTAATCCGCTGTTGTTGGAACACGAAACGCACAGCGCGACCTACGACGAGGGAAGTTCTCTCGGAGGTACGCCTTATGAATAAAGCCTCAGCCCCCAACGCACATACTAAGAGTCCATTGCGTGTTCTTCAGTTAAGGGGACATATTTCCCGCAGCCAATATGATCGAGGGCCAGGACCCCATCTCCTGCCGGCCGGCGGGCCACGCGGAACGGAAGATCCGGATGTGAACCTGGAGGTGAGCACCTATTTCCCATCATCCATCGCATCTCGCACTTTATGAACACGATCTATCCAGGCTCCGACTACGCTAGGACAAGAAGGAACCTTAACCTGCGATGTTCCTAGTCCCGTTGGGAGCCCCCTAGATGACTTGATATCGGATATCACCAACACCGACGAGACAAGCAATGCGATTTCCGGGGTATTGCACGCGACTCGGAGAAGATCAAGGAGCTTAGAGGTGAAATGCGAGGGGGCTTTGTTATTTTTTTTTTTAAACCCCCCTTTGAACTGCGAGCGCGCCGCGGTTGAATAGACCGCAATTCAGTGACGGTGAGGTCACGTGTGCCGAACATTTGCGCCGCTGCGGTTGAATAGACCGCAATTCAGTGACGGTGAGGTCACGTGTGCCCAACAGCCACGCGTGGCCGAGCCTGCCGAGCAGGACCCCAAAGCGCCTTCAGGTACTTCCCCAACCTGCTTCCCGCTCCTCACGACCTAGCCACCGGTACCAAACTTTATCGGTTTATGATCAAAGTACACTTCGATTTGTATCGTAACCGCACACCCGCCAGTTTCCGACTCTTGGGGATCCCGAGGCACTAGGGTGACCGACCCAAACGTAATTGTAGAAACAGCGTGCCTGGATAAAAGTTGGATACGATTAGAACCGGATTAGCACGCCAAGGAGTTACATATAAAGAAAGCCACGTAAGAGTTGCTATGTATCAAGAGGGACAAGATGGGCATACGAGCCACGAACTAGGAGAGGACTGAGGCCCTGCCTAAGCCGACGCTGAGGGAACGAGCGAGTGTCCTTCAAAGAACGATCAACCTGTTTTCCCTTTCCTTTTTCAAATCCCCTCGTGTTGCTACCCCGTCAAATAGGTGCGCGGAAGCCGTCCGTAGTCCATGTTCGCTGTTGCGGTTCCTGATCTTCGAATCCTGCGAGCCTGGGATGTGAGCGGTGCCCACAAAGATGGTCGAGTTCGTGATGGCTGAAGAGCAGACAATGCTTCTGAAGGAACGGGTGGCCGAGGCGAATCGGACGACGGTGATTGAGAATGAAGGGAAAATGACAGGCTGGGGCTGTATGGGACTAAGAGGAGGAGGGAGGAAGGTAAATGTCGTGGGAAGGGAAGGGATAAAATAGATCGGGATGATAATGAGTATGGGGCTGGAGTGAGTGGGCGACCGAGAGGGCGCGGTGGGCGCGAGGTGCGAAAGAGCGGAGGGACGGGAAGGATCGTACTCGAAGAGGATGGCGAAAGCCAGTGCTCGTCTAACTCTTTTTTTTTTCATATCTTTGGTTGCTTCACTCTTTGTTAGCTGAAATTTCGTTGGCTCCCCTTGTAATGCGGATGGTATGTCTCGCTCTAAATGTGAAGGTATTCTCGCGTTACGGGGTTTGTTCTTTTTACACATCAAACCCAGGCGGTCCCTCCTCAAGATCTTCGACATGGCGTTCAACGACTAGGATAATACGATACGAGAGCTTCACTGAATAGAAGGTGCTGTGGGCTCCGTTTGCTCAACGTTGGATTGCAACACCGTTGAATCCACCTGGCACCGAGGTTAATTAAAATCGGAACGACACAAGTGGGAATATTCGACTGGAAAACAGGGAGATCACACGAACAAACAGAAGGGCGCTTTTCAAATGACGTATCTGACCCGCCTAAGGGGCAAAGCACGCCGATGTTTTATGTCTTCTGTCCCCACGTGTCCTGAAATTCTCTGTACTACATGCAACACTCGCTCGTTCGCGCACTGTGGTGCAAGTCATCCACCACCCATCTTTCATTCCTCCTTCCATCTCCCAACGCCCTCTAGAGCAATTGTCCTCGGCTCTTTCACTAAGAAAAGGTACGAAAGATGGAGACATGATCCAGCCCCAAGGAACCGCTGGAGTGATAAACTGGTTACGCTGATCCAGCCATATTACGGTCCATTCACTCCAGCAGTCGACGACTCAAGAAGAGTGTCCAATACTCAAGCCCAGCTCACACAAATAGCCGACCGTGATGGACACAGAGGCACTTGTTCAACCGCGCCGGCGCCTTGTGTTTTCGCTGGAGGTTGGGGAGCTCGCAGGAGTCCTAACAGTTGAAAAACCCCCCGTGGTTGTCACTAGTAGCACGAAGCTATATAAGGGTCTCTGGGAAAGTCCCCATAGCGAACAGGTTGACGTAGCTGTCAAGGAATTTAGGAGTCTCAGCCGACGGAGCATGCACAGTGACCCGCAAGCACTGCGGAAGCGAGCAGAGACGGTCGGTACATTCGAGCCTCTATATGCGCAATCATCTCATATGTCTTTTCGCAGCGCATTAAGCGAGAAATCGTTGTTTGGTCCCAGATAATACACCCTAACCTTCATCCTTTCCTTGGCTACCGTGCGCAACCAAAGCCGCGGCTCATCAGCTCCTGGTGCCGCCATGGCAATTTGACCGACTATTTAAGGCATAACCCTAGCTTCTCCCGCGGCGATAAGCTTCAACTGGTAAGCTCAGTTTGGTCTCAACCCTCTTTGGTCGATTGGATTCATGTGTTTCTGTTAGATCTATCAAGCAGCTCTTGGGCTTGCTCACCTCCACTCTCTCACCCCTCCGATCTGCCATGTTGACATCAAGCCAGAGAACGTCCTTATTAACAATCGGGGTGAGGCTGCACTGTCAGATTTCGGGCTGAGTCGAATTTTGCAAGATCTAGGCGAGCCTACCGGGCTTACGACGAGTGAAACCGCAAGGGGAACCCTGAGGTACATGGCAGGCGAGCTTCATCGAGAAGGAAAGCAGAGGGCAGATCGTCAGACCGACGTTTACGCTTTTGGAGGGCTCATTTTATCGGTGAGGGGTGCATGGATGAGGGCAAGGAGGGGTTGAGCTGAATATGTGAACTAGGTCATGAGCGGAAAACCGCCGTTCTGGGGCCTTCGGGATTCAACAATTCTCCTCCGTATCATCCAAGATCAGACACCTAAGCCAGATGAGCACCCTGGAATACCGCTGGATGATGGCATCTGGAACCTAATGTATCGTTGCTGGGACCGGGAACCGACAATGCGACCTACTATGCAGGAGGTTCTGTGGGAGGTATGTCTTATTAGTAACGCCTCATCCCCAAACGCACATACGGAATAATATCTTGCGCGTTCTTCAGTTAAGGGCACATATTTCCCGTGAACAATCTGGTCGAGGGTCAACCCCTTGTCCCCCGCCGCCAGGCGGAAGCGAATACCCGGATATAAACCGGGATGTGAGCACCTTTTTCCTGCTATCCATCGCATCCTTCGCTTGATTAACCCAATCGAATGGAATTTAAGGTCATCCCCAGTACTCGGAGACTTGTCAGACCGGCCCCTGAGGTTGGATGGAGAGTAAAGTGGGTCGCTCGCGTGGGATCCGTGGGCGTTTTTTTTTTTTTTTTTTCGGGTCCCTGGATGATTGAGGGTCCGAACACGTGGTGCCAATTAGTCGACGTAATCCGCTTAGCTCCGTGACCACGAGCTTCTGATCGAAAATACTTGAATGGTCATAAACACCTTCCCTCCTCAACCTGCTTTTCCCGTACTCTCTCCATGCCTCGTCCTGAGGGAGTATCGCTTTACCATCATCGAGTAGTTTGAAGGTGTCTCGCGCGACTTGAGGCATGGACAACGTGGGCCGAAAAATGGTATCCCTCGTGCCATAACCGCCGTGGTCAGCAACAATGCAAAGTTTCGCGCAAGAGCGGTTGCTAGAAATCACAGAGTCCTCAACAAAGGGCGATTCTCGACGTTTCATTGAATACGTAGGGAAAGGCGAGGCATACAATATACTCCTTCCCCAGAATCCACAAAATCCACCTCTCACCTCATCAACTTCCCCCACGGCTTCTAACACAATGCTCTATTCTCAGGATACTTCCGTCTAATATCTCGCCCACGTCGACACCGATGTTGTATCCTATCCAGCTAGTTGTGAAGCATTTGGGCCTGGCTTTGAGGATGCTGGCACCTGAAATTTCCGGGACGACCGAGAACCAGGTTCAGAACTGCGAACAAAGCAAAGGTACGAACGATAGAGACATCATCCAGCCCCAAGGGAGCGCCGGAGGTTGTTCGTCGGTTCCGCTGACCGTATTCATATTACGCCCCGTTCACTCTATCAGTCGATATCCCAATAAGAGCTTTCGATACTTGAACCCAATCGCATCAATAACTCACCGCGATGGACACCGAGTCACTTGTTCGACGGCGCTGGCGCCGGCGTTCTGTGTTGTCGCAGACAGCTGGGGAGCTCTCAGGAGACCTAGTTGTTCCAAACCTCCCTGTAATAACCACTAGCAGCACGAACGTGTACCGCGGCATCTGGAAAAGTCCCCGTGGTGAAGAGGTCGACGTAGCTGTCAAGGAGTTCAGGGCTCTCACCGCACGAAACATGCACAGGGATCCGCAAGCGCTGCAGAGGAAGATAATTACGGTTGGCATATTCGAGCCTCTAGATGCCCGGTCATCTCAAACGCCTTTTCACAGCGCATCAAACGAGAAGTGATTGTTTGGACCCAAACGATACACCCGAACCTTCATCCTTTCCTCGGCTACCGTCTGCAACCGAAGCCCCGACTCATAAGCTCCTGGTGCCACGATGGCAATCTGGCCGACCATTTAAGGCGTCACCCTGGCCTTCCCCGTGTTGATAAGTTGCGACTAGTAAGTTTACCTTGATCTGCCCCTCTCTTCGGCCCAGTATATTCAGCGTCTCGTTAGGTTTATCAGGCCGCTTTGGGGCTTCATCACCTCCATTCCCTTAAGCCTCCAATCTGTCATGCTGACATCAAGCCGGAGAATGTACTTATTAACGATCGGGGCGAAGCTGCACTTTCGGACTTTGGTCTAAGTCGGATTTTGCAAGATCTGGGCGAATCTAGCGAGTTTACGACGAGCGAAACTGTGAGAGGAACTCCGAGGTACATGGCACCCGAGCTTCATCCGGAGGGAAAGCGGAAGCCAGACCGTCAGACCAATGTTTACGCCTTTGGAGGGCTCATTTTAGCGGTAAGTGCGCGTGGGTGAAGGCAGGGAGGAGGCAAGGGACTGAATGTCTGAGCTAGGTCATGAGCGGAAAGCCCCCCTTCTGCGGTCTCCGGAACACAACCACTCTTCTTCGCATCATTCAAGATCAGATGACCAAGCCAGAGGAGCACCCTGAACTACCACCTCATGATGACCTTTCTAATCCGCCGTTGCTGGAACGCCAAACGCGCAGCGCGACCCGCGATGCGGGAGGTCCTGAAGGAGGTATGCCTTATTGGCTGCCTTAACCACCAAAGTACCTACTGAACAATATACCGCCTGTTATCCAGTTATGGGAGCATATTTCTCGTGGACAATCTGATCGAGCATCAGCGCCCGGTCTTTCACTCCCTGTCAAGACAGAGAAGGATCACGCGAATATGACTCTGGATGTAGGCATCTGCTCCCCATTACTCGTTGCGACTCTCGCATTATTAACACTGTGGATCTAGACTCCTGAAATGGTAGGCAGCTCGGAAGTGAGATTCCAGTCAATCCGGGCCGAGGTGGCTCACGTCCGACCCGTGAGTTTTTTTGTCCCATGGCAACAAGACCACGCGGTCTTCTGGACTCAGGAAATCCTGCCCGTGATTCACGTGTAGGACGCCTATCGGACGTGTCGGCCAGGACACCTAGAAACGAACCACCCATGCCTGCCAAGTACACCCCCAAACGCCTTGACGCACTTCCCCGCTCCTCATGACCTAGCTACCGTACCAGTACCGAACTGTATGGTTCTATTATTAAAGTACACTTCGATTGTATCGTAACCCAACACCCACTAGTCTCTGACTCTTAGGGAGGCCTAAACACAAATGCATTTCAAGAATCCCGATTGGGCGCGTTGAACGAATTCAAAACGGGTGGGAGAAGCATCCTCGTCGCTACAGATGTAACGAGCAGATGGTTGAGCATCCCTGTCGTGGACGTGTCCATCAATTTCGACATCCCAACCTACTCAAAAGACTACATCCAACAGAGTCGGGCGAGCCACTCGAGCGGGTTGGTCGGGTAAATCTATCACGCTCGTAACGCAGGGCGACGTCGAGCTATTCCAGCAAATCAGAGCGTGATCGTAACAAAGGTAGTCAAGTTCGTAATAAATAAAGAACAGGTAATGCTCTTGAAAGAGGAAGTAGCAGAGGCGAATTATATGACAGTGATCGAGATGAAATAGGATAGGGAGGCTGGGGGTGGGTTGTACGGGACGAAGAGGAAGAGGGAGGATGGGGAAGGTGGTGGGAAGCGGAGGGATAATATGGATTGGGATGACGATGAGTATGAGGCTGGCGTGAGTAGGCGACCGAGAGGGCGCGGTGGGTGCGGGATGGTGAGAGGTGGGAGAGGAGGGAGGGGTCGTGGTCGAGGACGATGGTGATTGCCGGAGTTGGTCGCATTCGTTTTTATATGTCTTTGGTAGCTTTGCACTTCGTTCCATCCGCCCGCCTTGTCATACAGACGGTAGCTGTCACTCTGGATCTGAAGGTATTCTCGCTTTGACGGGGTTTATCTTGTTTACACCTAAAGACCCTGCTGTCCTCCTCAGTGGATCTTCGACAGAGCGTTTAACGATCAGGATAAGAGGGCTTCGCAGAATAAAAGCTGATGTGAGGTCTGCCTGCGTAGCCTTGGGCTTCAATACACCAGGCCATGCCGAGGCTGTGGCAACACAGGCCTATGGGAAACCGCAATGTTCGGCTGAAAAACATTGAGACAAACAGAATGGGCCTATCTCATGAGGTAATAAACTACCTCACGGAGCATGCCTATGCTGTCTTCACATGTCCTGATCACACATACCGGCTTCTTTCTGTGCAAGTCGTTTGGCAACTCCTGTGGTGCAACTCATCCACCACCCTCTTACATTCCTCCTTCCGTCTCTGAACCCCCTCTATATAGCAATTGCCCTTGGTCCGTTGCAAAAGGTACGAAAAACGGAGACATGATTCAGTCCCAAGGAAGCGCTGGAGATTGTTCGTCGGTCCCGCTAACCATTTCCATATTACGTTCCATTCACCCAAGCAGTCGATATCTCAACATCAAGAGTTTCAGATACCCGGACCCAACTCATACCAATAGCCCACCGTGATGGACACTGGGCCGCTTGTTCAGCCACGCCGGCGCCTTGCGTATTCGCAGGCTGTCGAAGAGCTCCCTGGAGTCCTAAAGATTCCGGAACGCCCCTTGATAACCACGAGGACCATGAACCTATATCGCGGCGTATGGGAAAGTCCCGGTGGCGAACTGGTCGACGTAGCAGTCAAGGAATTCAGGACTCTCAGCCGGAACATGCACAGTGACCTGCAAGCCCTGCGGAAGAGAGTAGATAAGGTTGGTCGATTGAGCTTCTGTATACACAATCATCTCAGGTATCTTTTCACAGCGCATTAAACGAGAAATGGCCATTTGGACCCAAACGATACACCCAAACCTTCACCCTTTCCTTGGCCACCGTTTGCAACCAGAGCCACGACTCATCAGCTCCTGGTGCAGCCATGGCAATTTGGCCGACTATTTAAGGCATAACCCTGGCTTCCCCCGCGTAGATAAGCTTCGACTGGTAAGTTCACGTTGGTTCTCACCCCTCTTTGGTCGATAACATCCATATGTTTCATTCAGATTTATCAAGCGGCTTCGGGGCTTGCTCACCTCCACTCACTCACCCCTCCGATCTGCCATGCTGACATCAA
>WSTY01001345.1:0-10934 GCA_019633465.1 Tulasnella sp. 417
CGTTCTCAGGATAGACTAAATAGCGAAGAAACAAGTTCTCGCCTTATTGGGCAAGTGGGCTTCCGGAAACGGCAGTCCGACCAGTTCGGCTGTGAAACGTGTTGAGAACGAAATAGAAAGCAGGTGTCTCTGCTAGGCTCTAATCACTTAAAATATATACATATATCACATTCAAAGTTGTCTGTTGGTCGAGACAAGCGATCTCCCTTGTCTTAACGAGGGGAGTTTCCGGAATCCCTTTCCGGAATCCGACCGAACCGAAGGGTTTTGAGAGGCGGTGGGGCCCGACGAGCTAGGAGTGGCATGAACAACTATCTTAGAGTGGCTTCTAAAGGCAAGCCACACAATTCATCGGTTGTTTTGGAGATATGTGGTGGGTGGAGTGACGGGAAATTGAAAGTCGGAGGATAACAAGACAATACCATCGGCGAAACGGCTCTCCGCTGATATAAGCTTCCACCCCTGAGAATCGTAACCAACGCCTTGCCGCGGCTTATATTTCGGCCCCAATCCTTGGGATATCTTTACAACCATCCTTTATTCATTACACATTGCTAGTATACTCCTTTTCTCTTATATATCAACTAACAGAATTATGATATCCATGTATCGTCATAGTTGGATTGCTGAGGGAATACGTTGCTCAGGGCATCCTTGCCATGCCTTTTCACTCCCTCGAAGATAAATAGGTCCCAGCTGAACAATACACAGTCCATATTTTCATTACTAAGCGTTATATTAGCATTTATTCTATCATAGTTCTTCATCTAAGGTCTCATCAGCTTCCTCCGAAAGAGTACTGGTTTCACTCATGTCCATTGCTGAATCTGTCGAGTCCCCAGAGTCTGAGTCGGAACTTGTGCCACTACTCTCATTCTCGTCCTCAAGGTCTTCTTCCAAAGTATCCGAAAAGGAGTCCTCATTAAGGGTGGGCAGTGCAGCCTGTCCTTCCTCGTCAGTATTTGACAACGGCCGGCGGGTCAGCGGGTCAAGGTGGCCGATTCCGTCACCCCGATAACGCATGTACATATCACGGTCAACGAACCTAAAATAACAGTTAGTACCTATCGTTCAAGATTAGATCCCGTACTCACTTCATAATGTAGTAATAATTGTAATCTCCCCCGGGGTCCTGGACGAACGAATGTCCAATTGTTTTTTGCTCGATTCCATCGGCAAATGCCGGTACAATATGCGAAGCGCGGATCACTTCTTCTGGGTGGATGAATCCAAATGCTCCATCATTCTCCAAAGATACAAACCCCGCCTTCCGTAACCGCCGTTTAGAGTGACGCTCTAAACCTCCCCGCAACCCAAACCATCTCACCCACAAGACGTCGATGCGGGACCACTTGCTCGGCTCCCCCTTTACTTCCTCAGAGACAAAGGCGTGATATATCCCGAGGACTCGAGCATACCAGAAAGGATGATCCAACTTGGCATCATTGGCCGGCACCATGATATCCCGCCGGCTTGTCCTTAAACTGATGGAGTCCTGCGCCCGCCGAACATCATAAGTGGTGTAATTAACTCGGAGATGGGAGTGTTGATATAAAGTGTCGTTCTTGATATGCAGTCGGTGCCGCTCTTCATTCGAATATGTAGTATCCTCCCCATCATATCGAACACCTCGCAGCTGTGAGATGAAAAAGTCTCGTAGCCCCTCCCAAAAACGCTAAAGAATTAAATGAACGTCAAGACGCGCTGAAGATGGCGACGATATTCCCTCCTCAAGCATACCTTGACAGCTGGGTCGCCCGCATATTCCCGAATGAAGCTACTAATGACCAACTTCCGCTTCATACTAGCCGCCATCTCGTACCGCTCATGCATTCTGGAGGGCTTTACTGGAGGTCCCAAGCCTTGTAGATGTTGTTCAGCATCTAAGATACTGGCAACTGCGGCTTCGATCTTGCGTAATTTTCTGGATAAAGTTTCCATAGTTGTGAGCTGTCGAGTTGATGTTTGAGTTTTATTCGTTCGCTTGTACCAAGTCTTAGCGCTTCGGTGCTCAAGCTCGCTCTAAGCAAAGGACTAATTGAGATAAATAGGAATAACTCTGAAGAAGCTCATAAACGCACCCGCATTGTCGAGTATCCGTCCAGCGCACCAAATCTACGGATCGAAGTAGTGTTATGGCCGAGACTATGGAGCTTGAACCGTTGCAGATTGAATCTTTTGGTGGCCTTCGAAACCAGCAACTGATTTGTTGAGGAATCGGATAGTTCTCGTTGTCCGCTTGCTGCCTTGCGTGCCGTGCGGCGTGCCCGAGCCTCATATTCTCGCGGAGTCTCGGATGTCTCAAAATCCGAGCATGTCTTTGATGCGAATCGCCTTATGAGCTTTCCGTATTGGCTGACTGCCTCGTCAAAGCTTGCCAGGGTGGACTCGGTGTGCATACGCAATTTTCCGAGGGACATTAGTTCCGCCATCGAGTACAAAAGAGTGCAGATGTCGGCATCATGAGCTTCATCGACTAAACCCTCAATAGCCGGGATGATGCACTAATAAAATGCGAAACCAAGTGCCACAGTGACGGTATTAGGATTTGCAACTGCAACCGACCGAGGTGGAACGTACCTGCAAGACATCTTCATAATCGCGACCCGCGAAAGCCTTTAGATCAGATACGTTGCGACGAAAAGCCCGTATTGTATCTCGCCCAAATGGTGGGATTTTACGGAAGCTAATGAAACAGCCCATCAGTAACCACAGAACCTTAATGGTAGCCAACGCACCGTTCATTGAACTCATCAATCAAATCCACCCCGCCTTTACATGCATACAAGATTCGGATAAGATGCTGTATTACAGCCTTTACTTCACCAAGATCCCACTCGTGTAGCCAATCGTTGACCAGCATTGAAAAAAAGTCGAATCCCAGGTGCTGTAGGCGTTCGGAGAATGCATTCTGTTGCGGGTCATGTGGGGTCAGTCTTTCTAAATTGCGGTTGGAACAAGGAGTTGGATCACTTACCATAGTAGGAACTTCAGAAAGTTCTTTTAGCACGTTCTCGACCGCGATTCCGGATACTGTTGATCTCAGGTCTCCGTAAACAAAATCTCGAGCCAGAGTAACCCGTTCGCGACGTTCTGCATCATCAACTCGAGCTTTTGATTTCCGCAAATTGATATCTTGAACGGTGCCAAGCTTGTGAATCTCGCGTTTGCGTACATAGCACTGAGGGCAAGGGCAATCTCCTAAATTGCGAATGGTGGCAAGCAACACCCTAATTAGGGGAGTCATGATCGGGATGTCAAAACGATACGAAACGAACAAAGCACAACTCGACGTACTTTTCGGGATAGTCCGCCGAATATGTAAATATTCGTGGGTAGAACCGTCGTCGAAGCCCATCGGCGCATGTTAAGACAATCCCGTGCTCCCAAGCCTCCACAAAGTCATCATCAAGAATGATTCGCCATATTGCGTGCATGAGCTCGCGATGACAATGAGTAATGACTGGTTTGGCAGCAGCCTTCCCTAGTTTGGCGCGAATTTTGTCACGGATCTCGTCGGGAATCTAGGAGGAAAAACAGTGTTGGCGAAGCAAAGAGAGAGGTAGAATGGAAATGAAGGGACTCACGCTTGGAAAATAAGCGACGTGCTCCATCAGCGATAGGCCCGGTTTACACCTATCGTACTTTGATATATTTCCGAATGCCATGTACAATGGCCACAACTTGGCTTGACCAAAGTTCGTTGGGTGTGTTGCATCCGAGGCGAATAGCAGTGCCAAAACAACCCTCTCAAGGTCACATCCTGGCTCTCTAGGCTGGCGCTGCAGGGCATCATGGGCTTCGAGCATGGCATCGGATGTGTAGACTTCATCAAAGACACGTTCCGTTGCGCCGGTCCCCGGTTGTTTCCAGAATGAACGGTAGGGTTCAAGGTGGACCTTTTTCATGGTCGATGGGTTTGAAAGCGAGGTCTTGATAACAGTTGTAAGCTTGCGATAATGAAGTCCTGAGATCTGGATTGGGAGGGCAGGGAGTTGGGATTCCTTGGTTGATAGGGGTACGTCGATCCGAACACTCGTCTCGGTCCATTCCCCACTAGTGGAGACCTGGAGAGGTGACTGAGTGCGGATATCCGTGCTATTTACAATGATCGAATCGGTCCTTTTGATGTTGTATTCCTCGACATCGGTTGCCTTGAAGCGAGGGTGCAGTAGGAGTTTCTGGAATTTTGACATGGCGGACTTTGAGTTGGTCGCCTCATCGAGGTGATGCTTCCGAAACCAAAACGATGTGAGGTTGGGGAATGGATGAACAGCATCGAGTAGTGCCTTGTCAACTTCCGCTTTGCTGGAAACCGGAACAGTTGGACGACTGCTGGTTTTGGGAAGGACAAAGTCATTGAAGGAGGCAGTCTCGTCCGGAATGTGTGACGGCCCTGGAGCAGCTCGGTATTCGCGGTAAAGACCGAATCGATTTGTGCTGGTGACCCATTTCGGCATCAAGAGCCGTATGCGAGGTAAATTTGTGCGAGGAGCTGAGGCCGAGTCCGTCGAAGAGGGCGATGAGGGGTCGGGGTCATTCAACCGGTCTCCTGACAAGTCTCTAGAGATGCCCTCAGGTAGGACATCCCTAAAAAGACGCAGCCTAATACGACGTAAGAGGGTAGGTGGAGGGGGGGAAGTCGGGGTGGGAGGGCCATCCCCAACCTTGTGCGGGTCCTGGTTGGAACCTAAATCCAGTGTTATCGCTGAAATTTAGTTTCTATGATAGCAAATCAAGGGGTGATTCAACAGAGAAACTTACCACTAGTGGTACTCTCCATATCCGATGGCCCAGTGGACGTCCTCTTTCGCTTTGGCTTTGTGCCCTCAGTACTAGATCCCCCTGCCAATTTCCGCTTGAGGCTCTCTAATAACTGGTCGGTCTTGCTAATCTCCTTGACTTCCTTTAACTTATGCTGAGAACTAAGGTCCTTTTCGCGTTTCTTGGCTGCATTTCGCTCCAAGATGGCTGCCAACCTCGAAACCCCGGTGCTTGATGCCTTCTCAGTTTGTGCACAGGCAAGAGAGCAGCGGTTCACATGATTTAGATAAGCCGTATTTGTCGTAAACTGTTTTTTGCATATGCAACTATTTCCCTGGCTGCTGGGGAGCATGATTTCGGTTAGCAGAGGTGTAAAGGGGGGTCTGAAGAGAAGGTGGATGGAGCCAGGTCGATACCATTGGGTTCAGAACCCAGTCAGCAACGAAAAAACTGGGCGCCCAGAGTCATCGCCAGTCAGGGAGCAATCCAAAAGAGGAAAGGTTGCACAAAACGCTGCCGTTGCTTCCGATACTTCCTTTTTCATCGTTCGAGAGACCCTCACAAGAACCCTGATCCAGAGTCCTCAGGTATCATTTTATTTTCATTTTTTCTGAGTGGGATAAGAGCTATTGTCTTCAATAAAATTCTCAAGCTCGTTATACTGATAATACAAAGCAAGGGCAACATGGACTGGATGGGAGATCACTGAAGCCGGCATGAACGGGTTCTGTACGAAGCCCGATGTAGAACTCACCATGTCACCTGCCTCGCAACGGTTTCGCACCTACTTGTTCTTCTAGTCGTCCCTCCTTGGGAATCACATTAAACCCCATAAAACAAGATGGCTGAACAGTCGTGCTACTCTTCTCAATCCCTCCCCCCCCCCGTTTCTCCCCTTTGCGCACTGCTCTTTCAAATCCCCTACGACCTCAAATCTCCCAATCAGCTTTTCTTCAGTTTTCCCCTGAAATAATGGACGAGAACAGCCGCGACGGACCGATCTCTACTGCTAGCAATAAGCGAAAGTACGGAGATGACGCTTACGTGCGCAAAAAACCCAAGTAAGCTCCTGGCCTTCACCAACGTCCAGCCGTTCTCGATTTTAAGACGGAATCTCTTGCACCCCTCCCCCCTTATGCAGGTCCAAGCACGACAAGTCTGAACAAGACAGCTGGCGCGATAAGATTACCAGCTATGGCCGATGTATAACCCGTAATGCTGACGGGTTTTCTCTGCCGCGGTTTGTAATCAACGTCGGGTTAGAGATGGAAGCGAACGAGGACGAGGACGAGGACGAGGACGAGGCGGACGAAGAGGAGGACGGCTCGCCACTCTACTCTGTCGAGGAGCGCATCTGGCGATCGTCTTACTTGAAGTACAAACAGTGCTTCCCTGAGCTCCTAACCACGCTTGTGAATCAAGAGCAAAAATCGTATATTACGAAGGACAGTGTTGAGCGTCTTGTGAGTGACTTGCGAATCATATTGACTTCTATATCTTGAATGATCTTGCATAGCTATGGAAGGGAATGATGGCCGCCCGACAAACCGATGTTCACCTCATCAAAACTGAAATACACAAATACTACGACTTCCAACCTGGAATTACCAATGTACTCAAGGCATCTTTGGGCTATTCCCACCCAGCTACCGGCATGCTTCTCTGCCCTGCCAATCTCATATGGGATGACGAAAGGTCAGTGTAACCTTTGTTGCCTTCTGATAGTAGCTAATAAAGTCGAACACCGCAGTGTGCAAGAAAATCTCCGACGAGGCGAAGACTCGCCGAACGTCGACACCCTGTTCTACTTTATGTACAGCAATTACTCACCGAGTCCGAATTCACTTAACAGAGGCCTTCTTCGAAGTCCGATCCTTATCAAAGTACGTTGTGTAGTCACGTTTTGGGGCTCCCTTTGATTCACAGACACACTGTAGGCGTACAAAGCGGTCTTTTTTGGACCTAGCTCAGCGACGGCCCAACCCACAGGTGCAGGAATACGATCTAAAAAAGCCGGAAACGCTGTTCTTGGAGGTATTACCCAAGTGACACCGTCTGCTATTGCATATATTACATGTATCGTGAGTCTCTGGCGGATCGGTCGACTCCATGCTGACGATATCGATCTGCAGGTACGATTTGCCCTTTCGTCGGAGCCACACTTTCAGCCAGCTTCCCTTCACGGGTTCGATAACTGTGGCTTCTACAGGGCACTAATCCAAATGTTGGAGGGTCCCAATCCATCCGCTGTTCGACAGCGATGGAGGACGGAGCTTTTGGAATGGTGGAACTTGTACGTCGGTTTCCCTTTCAGCCAAACGGCTTATCTTATTTTTATATACCACCTTCTAGACAATGCTTTCCTAAAACAACTGTACCAACCACTTCCTCTGGCATAAGCCTTCAAGAACTACTTTTAGCGCAGGAGGCGGAGGAAGAAGTGGCGATGGAGGAGAGCGGGTAATATGATCGGACCAAGCTGTCTTAGATAGAGAATTATATAATATTACGTTCCCTATCTGAGTTTCTCACTCGTAAGACCATTACACAAGGATGGAAAGATCTGGGAGGGGTGTATAGCTTTCCAAGTTGCCCTAAATTGTATTTGGCTTCTAATCACGCAGATGTCTTGCTTTCCCTGGTAATGCTTACGCTGGATTATTAGTCATGGTTTTGATTATAAGCTTCCTCCAAGACAAGGGGCCCACCCAAGGATTGGGTACTTGGTTGGCCATACGGGTGCTTTATATGGCAACGAAAGAACCAGGCCCTGACGAAGTCTTCGCCGTTGCATAACTATTGGATGCTTTGGTGTGCGCCAATATCACGTTGGATCGACTTTATAAGGTACAATGGAAGCCTTATATACATTGCACCAATTCCGTACTATATATGGGCTTATAAACGTCATATAAGCTTGCGGCTGTTTCGCCGATGACAATGTTGTGTTTGTTTTCGGGTACTTACTATGTGTCAGGTCCTAGTTCTGCGTCTGCCGTCCATTTACAAGCATTGGAAACTTTTATGTAGATCCTGAATACTCGTAGGACGGCATCTCAGGAGACGTGAACTCGTTCCGCAGCTGGGGTACCCAAGGGGCAGCGGTTCAGGCCTAACAAGGTTGCAGCCGTTCGAGACTCGGAGTCACAGGCCTTATCCCTCCAGACGAACATTTGCTTCGTGGAAGGACGATCGCACCGGATATTTGCTCTATTCTAGCATGCAGGATGGTCAATTGACCCGTGTTCAAACCTGACTCCCAAACCGGACCCTGGACCCTCTCCCCCGGTTTCGCCGAGTCTTCGGCAGATCAACCGGTTGCGGTTGAGGCCGACGATCGTGTAATCGCTCGAATTAGAGGCTCCTTTCGGATCGGAGGTTTCGAAGGGCGGGCTCGGACCTCTCCGACTTCGACCGGCTCCGGGGGCGGCAGGGTCGAACCAGTCTCGACCCGGAAAAAGAACGATGGCGCAACAGTGTTAGTGGGTCGTGTCTATTGAAAGAATTGGAGCCTCATTCGACTAAAGGATAGTTTTCTTAAACCTTCCGAGTTGCTGGTGCAGGTTCTCTCTCTGCCAATTGAAGTCATCCAAACTGGGGCATAGCACTGCATGTTGCAGTTCCTCGGCCCGGATGTCGAAAACTCCGACGCGAAAGCAATCGAGGTTACATTAGGTTAAGCAATCTTAATGCTTGTTCTGTATCAGTCTGGATGGTCGGACAAACATCGAGAGTTTACCTTTTGCACTGAAACAAGAGGCGTTGGGTTTGTTTGCTCATAGAACGATTGCCGATTTCTCACCAGAACGCCCCATTGCGCAGAACGAGAGCCTCATCTCAAGCCTTGATGGGAGTCCTACCGAGGTAGACTACCGATACTTGTCCGCTGGGCTTAGCCAATACACTGCTTTAGACCTTTCCCTGGCTAAGAAAGGAGGGGAAATACTGATTGGGTTCCATTCCGCCGCCGAGGTGTTCTGAACTATAGTTCGTGGACCCGGAATATGCGCTCATCTGTCCATCTGTTCAGGCTACATAGCATTGATTTGAGCTCTAAAGCATTTCCCGGGCGCGAAAAAGCTCACCCTACAGCATAAAAAGGAGGCTATCAATCGTTCAAACCATCCAACATCAGTAGTTCTCTTCCACAGCCCTTCCCCAGCTCTAATCCTCCAATCAACCCCAAAATGCGGTTCTCTATTGTCTCCTCCATCGCTACTGTTCTCCTGTCCGGCCTCCTTGCAGTCGCCTCCCCAGTTTATGTTGACATTGGCCCCGCCCCTGCCCCCGCCCTTGCTCCCCAGCTCCTTCCTCGCGCAGGCTCGACCATCCCCGACATCCTTGCCAGAGGTCAAACCCAAGTCGACGCAGTCACTCAGCAGATTCGAAGTACGTTTGCCAGAACTCCCGATCCCCTACTCCCACTGAGACCTCACGCCCTCCTCTTCAGAGGCCGTTCCCTTTGGAGGCAACTCGACCCAGCCCGTCGACACTGCCCTCGTCTCTGGTCTTCTACTCAAGGTTCAGGGAACCATTGATAATGTCAACAGTCAGCTTCAGCAAGTCGCCGATCAACCTTGGGATGTTGTCGGCGGAGGAGCCGACCCGGCCACGGCGCAATACGCTCTGGCGGATTTGGCCATCGTACGTTCTTTTGCAATCATCAAGATCCAAACTCGGGAGACTCATACTATTTTTTGGTTTAGTCGGCGGTGAAAGCAGTCGCTCCTGTGAGCGCGATTACTGAAAAATACCCAGAATTACAAAAGAGCGTTGACGGTGTTACGTATGTTTTCCACACGGGATCGCTTCAAATCAATTTTGTAATGCTAAAAATGCTCAATCGTAGGGACTCTGTCGTTAACATCGCTCCCGTCGCCGCAAAAATCAATTGGACCCACTTCTGGGGCTACGTTTTGGTCGGACTTGGTGCGGTATGCACCGCTGTTGGCACTGCTCTGCTCTAGGTTTTATATTAGTTTATATCGGAATGTGATGTGCTATTCTCTGTAGAATATCGAGTCTCATTCGCCGTTTCGATCATCCGTGATAAGTGCCCGAGCCTAACCCGAAGCGACGATCTCTACCACGTGACCAAACTCTCTCCTTGTGAGCCTCCTTGTCTTAGCTTAGATCTCTGGCATTTTTTCATGCGGAAATTTACGAGACTGCCAAATTCACAATCATTGAGGCAGCCAGCCAAATACCGCTGAGTTTATGGGTTCTGGGAACCCCGCGCTGAATACATGGACGTAGTACCCACATTTCGGGATCGTCTGACGCAATTAGGATCCATAAACCCCAAATCAACGCGTCGATAGGGACTACCACCACTACCTGACAAGAAACACCTCTGAGAGAGGGGAACTCAACAGACAATCCCCGCCTAACACGAGGGCCATAGACCTCGCCCGCATGTTGCCAATTCACCTGGAGGCATTCCATACAAGGACTATACTTTCCCAGGATTGGACAGGGGGCAGTTGCATTCAGCACTAAGTTAGGGAAGCTGTATCGCCGGACGGGTAGGTATAAAATTCAACCAACGAAATCGCAGAGGCTGCGAGATTTTGCCTCAAAGTTTCAACAATGATCTCGAAGCCCCGAGACGAGCCAGTTGAGAAAACTGCGCAACCGCTTTTTCTAGAAGGCTTTACTAAGCTCATTGTAGCAGGGATTTGTCTGTGCCGAATCAGTGATCGGTGAAGCGTCGCGAGGGTGACTGGCCGCAAGTCCACAAGAGAGCAGCCTGATCCCTCACATCGTTCGTCGCTATTGAAGATAGTACCCTAGTAACGGAAAAAGTGCTAAATATGGCTCGGAACCTTCCTGTATTACACCAGCGATAGACGGTGTCTCTCTCAGCACGAAGCCAAGCACTACGAGCTCGTCTCTCTTGGCAGTCAAGTGCAATAGGCCTAGTAAAGGATCAAAAGCCCCAAGGCGGGCTCGGTCATAAATGGGGATCCATCTTATAACGTAGCCGAGTGTCTTGGAAGCGCCTCATCACCTCTAGGGACTGGCTCACAAGGAGAGAGTTTGGTCACGTGGTAGAGATCACCGCTTCGGGTTAGGCTCGGGCAGTTATCACAGATGATTGAAACGGCGAATGAGACTCGATATTCTACAGAGAATAGCACATGGGTAACACATTCCGAAATAAACTAATA
>WSTY01001346.1:0-10931 GCA_019633465.1 Tulasnella sp. 417
TATTCATTTCCCGTAAAGGTCATAGTACTACTAGTGGCGCAGAACGTTGCCTGGAATTCCGGTGCTGGCTGCGCCTTTTCCTCGGTTCGCGTTGTTTGCGCATCCGCATCCTTTTTGATAAGGCGGCGAGCGGAGCCGAAATCCGTGATTACTGCCCGGCAGTTTGAGTTCACCAATACGTTGATCTACCATTTACGGTTTAGAGCGTCAGGCGTGCGATGCAGAGACTTGAACATTCCAACCTACCGACTTGAGGTCGCCGTGCTGGATCGGTGGATCTCGGGAATGGAGGTATTGAACCCCTTGGGTGACGTCGGAGATCTATGTAGGATTTCTCAGAAGCGGTTCAGGAAGCGGGATTTTTCATCTTACCAGACAGATTCGCTCCGGGATCTCCCAATCCTGCGACGCCACAAAGTCTTTCAAGTGTCCGTGCTCGTGCCAGGGGAAGATCAACCAGACTATTTCGTTGGGTAGGTCTTCGACGAATCCTTCGAGGCCAATGATGCAACTGAAAGACATCCCGACGAGCAATTCAGCTTCCCTCAGTGCCAACTGAAAGCGATTTAGCACGTCATGAGAGGTAAAGGCGATTGGATGCTCTTCTTACACCAAGAACCATCTGTCGATCTCCTTCGCCCTCTATCTTCAGCTTTTTCACTGCTATGGCCTATTAGGTAAAGATCAACGAGGCGTTCGGTGATCCGGGGTCGGAAACAGAGAGGTCTAGTACTTGCTACGGACCTTCCTGATAGCTTTCTCGCTGTCCTCGGCATCGGTGACCTTGTTGGACTCAGTCCCAGTGGCGGCAACTGAGGTCAAAAGCGCTCTTGAAACGATGGCATGTCCGCCTTCGAACTCGCGAGCCCCCACTTCGAACTCGATCAAGGAAGGGTCGATTCGCCACTTGGCAAGCTTGGTGAGTTTATCCCGCTGCAAGGGAACATGGTTCGGCTAGTTATCAGAGTCCTGCGTTATGAGCTGAGTGAACGCACCAATTTGGGACCGAGGAGAGACGCAGCGCCGACACCACCTTGATCAGATTCTGATGAGGGAGAGTCGGCAATGGAAAGTTTGGAGAGATCCATTTGATCGTTGAGCGCGAATACAATGCGACAATGCAGCAGCGCAATGAGCCTTTCACAGGAGAGGGACTCGGAGAATGCAGGTCAATGGGGCAGGGGTGAGGGGTGGTGAGTGGGACGGAAGTCCCGGGCTGCTCGGTGTGCGCCGTCTAAAGACCGTCGAGACGAGTCAGCCGCCGCAGACCCTTTCAAGGCACCATATTGGAAAGTTCCTTGTTCACCCAAGTGAAGGAGTTGAGCTCATACTGGATCGGCGTCTCAGTTGAAGATAGACCATACACACAAACCTCCTCGATAAGCCAACGGCCCAACGGCGGGCATATTTACCTTCGGATTCTCGTTTATGAAAGCAATCCTCAACGTCTCCTGCTCACCTGCAGAGCCCAGTCTCAAGCACCCAAGATGTTCCTTTGTTAGGTTTCTCATTCATGCGCGCTCCCGGCCTCGAAGGGAGGAAAGGTTGGCTTGCCATAAGATGGCACGTGATCCTGCTGGGGGTGAACCCAAACCTTATTCTCGTCGAAGCGCCATATAAACAAAGTCGGTCCCTTTGTTACTGTTGTGCAGTACTGCGAACAACTGTATTGCTATCCTGGGGCTCAATCAGCTGTCTGAGGTCTGGGTCGATGGGAATGCCAAACGAGACCCTGACCGAAATACTGATCGCTTTCTCTCCTCGCTCATGCAGACCCCTCTCGTCTCACTCTCCCGCCCTCACAACGCTATGCGCCTCGACCATGTGAACTCTGACGTCCATCTATCGTCTACCTGCGCAATCAATACTTCACCGCGGTCGAGCAGATTAATTCACCGTCACGCGGCCCACTCAAGCCTTTGACCCTTCAAGCGTCTCAAACGCACAATCCGCCCCCCGCCCCATCTCACGAAACCTTTCTACGACCCAAACTGCTACACTGCTGAGGCTCAGGCTGATCTTTTCAGCCTGGTGCGGTTGCTTAGAATGCTCATTACCGTTGTCCCCTCCCTTACGCTGTCATCCCGTGTACGATCAGAAATTCATGCACTCTGCGACCAAGGACACTCAACCACAGGTCTGACGATCACTTTGGTGATTCTCGAAAAGGTGTTCCACTCCGAGCAATGCCGAACCACTTGACCACTGGATTCCAACGTCGCAATTCGGCGCTCGCTCTCTGTCCAGTCTACTCTGAAATTTCTTGACATTCTCATCGACCCTCCTCCCCCAGCCAACAATCTTACATGGCAATGCGTGGATCCGGGCTCCCTCCCGCCGACAAAACTGCTTCCACTTCACTTCTCTCGCTCCCTCGGCCGCAGTTGGAACTGTCGAGGCGCCTTTCGCCTCCCGACGAGTCTTCCGCGGTGACGCAAGGTACAAAATCTACTTAAGCGTCAATTCATGAAGCAGCCGCTCCCAAGAAGAACGAACTCATAATTACAGCGGGCTTCCCCGGTGTTTCCAGAGATCACAAGATGGTGACAGTCCCCTGCGAAAGCTTGGTGTGTGTTTTGGGCGCTTGGGCGTGTCCAACGAGGTGGGTGACCCTTAGCGAGCATATGCAAGCACCGCACTACGGACTCACGGCGGCATCATCATTTCTTCTGCAGCTCCGCTTGTTTTTTTCGCAATTGGGCAGGTCGATGGAACCAATGAAATCCGCGGACGTGCCTGACCTGCGCATCAAACTCCCCGTCCCTCAAATCCTCGACCTGAATGAAGAAGAAGTCGACCCATTTGATGCATAAGTGAGTTGGTAATACGTACTTCTCACCAGCTTGAACCGACATGATTTAGCCTTCAATCCGTTAGATATTGTGAAAAGGTCCAAATTTCGCTAAAGAGTGCGAGTCCATCAAAGACAACCGCCGCACCTAGCACAATACGCCGAGTTGGTCTACAAACGTACATCCCCCCCTCCCGGCGAGGTTTCTTTCGCGGACTTTCACCTACGTTCAGATGCTGGGCCAATCCAATGTCGAATTTTCCAACGATCAAAACACGGACCTTCGAGCGGAAACCAGGAGATAACAGCTAACCGCAAGACCGCCGTGGTGGGTCTCCCATTCGGATCATTGGTTTAGGCGACAGGGGACGTTCGCCAACCAATTCCGAGTTGCCCTACGGCTCGGGTGTCTCGGCTGGAGACGAAAAAGCAGGGGATGATTCTTGAGACAGTGGGGCGTCAGCCATGTTTGCACTATCGGTAACGTAAGCTCAGCTTCCTCGAGCTTCTGGGGGTGATGCTGGAGCTAAGAAACATGCTTCGCTTCGTCGCAGACCCCAACAAATCGACTTCAGGCTGATTAAGAACGCCGTCCCGCTTGCCTCCTCGGACACGTCGCCAGGCAAGATGGTATTGGGAAGACGTGCTGGATCGCGCAGGAGAGGGACAGATCGCGTGAAGGATTTGGGGAAGGTGGAAGTTCGCACTTCGAGAACGAATGGAACAACGTTGACAAAAACATAACAACAGTAACAATCTATCATGAACGCGGGTCATTGTGTACCACCGTAATAATCATGACGTGTGGAACTCAATTTCGTACATGAGATCTGGTACATAAGGTCCCGTCGGTGGAGAGAGGAAAACTCGTATCTTTGATTTCGAATGCCTCAACGAAACATCATTCCGCCTTCAGTCCCTCGAGTCGGCAACGGACATCGGCTGCAAACTCTGAAGCTAAAGCCGCGTTGCTCGTATGCCCAACTTGTCCATAAATCTCAGCTGCTTCTTCATAGAGGGGTAGCGCATCACTTGGGCGATCCTGCTGGCGATGGATATCAGCAAGACCGTTGAGAGCGTAGGCTCTCCCGAATCTGTCGCCGATATCGGTAGATAATTGTAGGGATTCGGAGAACAGCGCAACGGCCTCGCTGTACTTGGCTTGTAGTCGTTTCACCTCAGCAAGACCGGCCAAAGCACTGGATCTCCCGAACATGCTGCCAATGTCAGTAAATATTTTGATGGCGTCAGAGTACGAAGTGATGGCCTGGTCGTAGTCATTCTGGGCTTCATACACGTCAGCGAGGCCCCTCAGAGCCTCGGCTCTTCTCAATTCATCATCAATGCCGATGGAGATTTGAATGACTTCCGAGTATAACTTGATGGCTTTGCCATATTCCTCTTGATCCCCATGTACTCCAGCGAGACCCCACATAGCCTGGGCTCTCCCTCGTGTGTCTCCGATGTCGGTGCGGATCTGACAAGCTTCGGTGTAGAGTTCTATGGCCTTGCTGTAATTTCCTTGGTTTGCATCTAGCTGACCGAGGCCGTACAAGGCATCAGCTTTTCCTGCATCGTTGGAGGTATTCTTATAGATGGCCAACGCTTCCGAGTAAAGCTTCGACGCGTTGATATGATCACTCTGATTCTTGTACATGTGTCCTAGTTTCATGAGCAGCTCAGGCGATCGAGCTCTGGAAGGTGCTGACTCTGAGGACTGCCGCGGGACCGGAATTGTCTTTGGCTATATGATCAAACGTCAACGAGTGGCAAGTAATCCGGTAGCGACATGGCTTACCATCCAGCTCATCAACTTTCGACAATGCTCAGCTGTTGGCCGCTGAGTCGTATCGACGCTCCAGCACACAACCATTAAGGAAGACAGTCGAAGGATCAACGACATGCGGATGTGATCGGTGACGGATGGGAGCTTTCCATCCATGACATGTTTGATGACCAAGGAGTCCTTTTGGACATTTTCAAATGGGATGGAGTTGGTCATGACCTATCCCAACAGTCACTACGTGCTTCAGGCAAGAATACTGTCCGAGTTCAGGCATACCTCGTAAAATATCCAGCCCAGTGCCCATATATCGCTCGCCAGAGTGGGCTCGTCGTCCATGAGCAGCTCAGGTGCAGCCCAGCGGAGGGTGTACTCATTTCCAGTAAAGGTCATAGTATTACTAGTGGCGCAAAATGTCGCGTGGAATTCCGGTAAGGGCTGCGCCTTTTTCTCCGTTTGCGCCGTTCGCGCATCGGCACCCTCTTCGGCAAGGCGTCGAGCGGAACCGAAGTCTGTGATGACTGCGCGGCACTTAGAGGTGACTAATACGTTGATCTGTGCCGTTTACCGCTCAGTGAGCGAAGGTAATCACGGCCAAGACACCCGAACCTACCGACTTGAGGTCCCCGTGGGATATCGGGGGACTGCGGGTATGAAGATATTCCACTCCTCTCGCCACGTCATCGATCTGCAGTATGGCCTCTCAGTACAAATCGTGCTAGGGGTCGATTTAATCTCACTAGATAGATTCGCTCCGGGATTTCCCAATCCTCAGACGCCACAAAGTCCTTCAGGTTTCCGTGCTCGTGCCAGGGAAATATCAACCAGATTCTCTTGTTGAGTAAGTCTTCGACGAATCCTTCAAGGCTAATGATGAATCTGGAAGATAGCCCGACGAGGAATCCTGCTTCTTTGATTGCCGACTGAATGGTATTCAGCAGGCCACGAAAAGGAAACACCGTCGAATAGTCTTCTTACCCCAAGTATTCTTTCTTGATCATCTTCATTCTGTATTTTCAGTTTCTTCACTGCTATAACCTGTTATTTTTAGATCGGCGAGACGTTCCGTGATCTGCGGTCCGAAAAAGAATGGTCTGGGACTTGCTACGGACCTTCTTGACATTTCCGTCACCACCCTTGTGTTCGCCTCCGGCATTCGTAGCCTTGTTCGGCTTAGTCCCATTAGTGGAGGGGGTCAAAAGCGCCTGTGAAACGATAGCATGGCCTCCTTCGAACTCGCGAGCGCCCTCCAGGAATTCGATCAAGGAAGGGTCGATTCGCCACTGGGCAAGCTTGTTGAGCTTATCCCTCTGCAAGACAAGTGTGTTCAGTTATTCCGCTTCCCGAACCGAATGATACCTACCAATTTGGGACTTAGGTGAGAGTTCGCGCCGGCATCATCTTGATCCGATTCCGATGGAGGAGAGTCAGCAATGGAAAGTTTGGACAAGTCCATCTGAGCGTTGAGCGTAGAGACAGTGATGAAGCCGCAGTTTAGCGGAGAGGGGAGTTTCGCGGGAGGGGCAACCCAGCCGATGTGGGTGAATGCCAGGGAGCGGTGGTGACTCTGAGGGAAAGGAGACCCAGGCCGCTCGAGCCGAAAATACCTCAGTGTCGCCTCAAGATTCGCGACAGGAGCCCATTGATCTCGACTTTCTCAAGGCACCATGGTGGAACGTTCTTTGCTCACCGGGACGAAGACGTTGAGTTCATATCGGATTGACGTCTCACTCGAAGAGGTGTAGTGCTGCCAAAGCCCGTCGATGGGCCAACAGCAGGCATAGTCACTCCCTAAGGCAAACACCTCTCAGCGTCTCATGCTCAGCCGTATGTGGCCCTTGTTTGATTTGCCATCCATACGCGTCCCGACAAGCTCCCGAAATTGCCATAAAGCCGAAACTCAATCGTGGCGATGGGCGCATATGATGCTGCCGAACGACCCAAACCTTATTATGGTTGAAGCTATTGAGGCGATAAATTTAACAAGGTCGGTGCAGTTGCTCCTACTTCCAAGGAGTGCATTGCAAGCACCGCTCTGTTGTAATTCACTTGGCTGTAGGAGGTCCAAGGTCTTGGGTCAAATGGTACACGTAATTGCCCCTGAGGCCGGACTGTGACCATGCTCCCAAATTAGTCGGAGGTTGTATTCTCGTACTCATACAAAGCTCTCCCCGCCTTTGCCGTCTCCATCTCCCCTCATGACGCTATGCGCTTCGACCGTCGATGTGAGGTCTGACCTAACGTCCAGCTATCGTTGACTTGCCTAATCAACATTTCACCGCGGCCGAAGACAGAAGTCCCGATCCAGCCTTTACCCAGTGACCCCTTCAGTCGCGCCGTCCCCCTCCCCATCTCACGGATACTTTCAAGAGTCTGAGCTCTCGGTTTTGAGGCTCAGGCTGTCCTTCTCAAGCCAGCCAGGTTGCATAGAATGCTCACCACCGTTCGTCGAGGCATTCCGCGTTACTCCAACAAGCGACCGAAAAATCCATGCACTCTGCGACTAACGACGTTCAACCATCGGTCTGACAATCACTTTGGTGGGTCTCGAAAGTGCGTGCTACTTCGAGCATGCTGAACAACCTGAACAACCTGAACAGTGAATTCCAACGTCGCAAATGGCCCGCGCTCCCTGGCCAGTCTAATCTGCAATTTCTTAAATTTCACGTCAACCACCCCAAATATTGCATTCCTCTTGGCTTTCTCCCGTCGACGAGACTGCCTCCCCTTACTCTCCTCGTTCCCTCGGTTACGGTGGTAACTATCAAAGGGCTTTCCAACTCCCAGGTCCGCCGAGGCATCACGCGACACACCATCCCTTCAAGTTTCCATCTACGACGCGGACGCTCCGAACAAGGTCCACATCATGCCCGAACTCTTAATTACGACGGGCTTCTAGGGTATCGAAGGAGTTGGCAACATGATGACAGTCGCCTCCCATAGCTTGTCTGTGCTGGCGCGTTTGGGTGCGTGCACCGGGACAGCGAGCGTGTTCAAGGACGGTTCGTGGAGCTAACTACCACCGGTCTAACGATCACCCTTGGGGGTCTCGGAAGTGCGTGCTACTCCGAGAATGCTGAAGGATCTGAGAACCGGATTCAAATAGCTCGCGCTCTCTGCCCAGTCTAGCCTGAAATTTCTTAGATTTCACGAAATATTGCATGCATCTTCGCTCCTTCCCGCCGATGAAACTGCCTCCTCTTGACTCTCCTCGTTTCCCCGGTTGCGGTAGTAACGATCAAAGCGCTTTCCAACTTCCAACTACGCTGGGGGTGTCGTGCAACACAAAATCTCTTCAAGCGTTCCTCTGCGACGCGGAAGCTCCCGAACATGGTCCGTATCCTGCGCGAAGTCATAACTACGGCAAGCCTCTACGATATCGAAGGAGTTGGCAACATAGTAACAGTCGCTGCGATGGCTTGGTCTGCGCTCGGCGCGCGCTTGGGCGTGTCCAACGAGGCGGGTAACGACTAGCGAGCGTATGCAAGGATTAGTCGGTAAGTTAACTGGGCCCTCAGTATTTGTTCTGTGACTTCACTTCTTTCTCGGACTCCGACAGTTCGATCAAACCCACGAACCGCGCGGACATGCATGGAGGATGCATCAATACTCCCCACCTCCCCACAAATCCCTGATTAGAACGAAGAAGAAGTCGATTGAGTGATGCAGGGGTAAGTTAGGAATGTGTATTAAGTCCCCCCAAGCCGGAACCAATCTGACCTGGTGTATTCCCCGTTAGGTATTGTGACGAGGTCCAACCGTCGCCAAATTCAGAATTCTTCGCCGAAAGGCACGACCATCCAAGACGACCTCCGCCCCGATGACAACCACCTCGAATCCGCCTACAAACGTGAAATCCTTTTCTACGAGGCTTCTTCTCACTGACTTTCGCATACGTTGAGACACCGGACCAATCCACCATAGAACTGATCAAAACAGGGAGCAGCGAGCTTCAGCGGAGGCCAGGAGGTGAATATGAGACGACCTGTTTCGTCTAACAGTGACAAAGGAGTGGATACGGGGTCTCTCGTGCGGGTCGTTGGTTTGGGCGACGGGGATGTTCGCTCGGGTGTTCGAGGAGGGACGAAAACGGGCTGTTTGTGGATGATTATTAGGCCAATGGGGTGTCAGTCAATATCAGAAATGTAGGCTCCCTTTGCTCGAGCTTCTTGGGGGGAGGGGGGAAGCTGGAGCTAGATATCGTCCGTTCGTTGAGCTTCACTGAGCGGAACACCCCAACAAACTCGACTTGCAGCTGATCAAGGACACCGCCTTACCTGCCTTTTCGGACATCCCTTCGCTCGAGGTCTGTGGACGCATACGGATACAGGCTTACAGCCGCCATTGTTCCAGACAGGTGGGGAAGGAATTAGCGGAGCGGACGTCACGTACTGAGTGTTTGACTAACGGCGACCTTATTATCCCGGTTGTCGCCGTACTACTTTCTAGAACCTGACTATATTGAAGGAAGTGATCAACGCTGCCCAGTTACGTGGACTGCACCAAGTCCACCGCATCCCACAGCCGGAGTGGGCGAGGGGCCGATGGTTTGATCTGTATGAAAGCGTCTTAAACCGCACCCCGAAGGCTGGCTCTACTTAACGCGGCGATTAGGGTATTGATATCGTGAGCGGAGCAATACCGAACCCACGAGCTAACCGGTCGATTTCACCATAGAGGACTTCTGACCAGAGTTCTCTGGACCTCAAACACGCCCGTAGTGATTTATATTGTAGATACGATTTCACGGCATTGGTGTTTATTCTCGGAGTGGGGTTCTAGTATAGCTCTCTCATATCTCTTCTACGTGTCGTCGTCTCACCATTTATGCCAAGGATATAGTACCGTAGGAGAGAGACTTTCGTACTTTCCATTCTTGAATCTTAGGCTCTTCTCAAGGCGTCGGAAGACGTCTTCATTCCAGCATACCTGCTGGTGCTGCGCATGAGGAGGGCATGTCCCATATCAACAGAAGGATACTTCGAATCAAGGCTAATCAAAGGGGATCTGTCAATCGAATTCAGGTCCCAAGGTAGAGGCGGTTAAGCAACCATTTGACCAGAAAATAAGAACAAGCTAGCATGACGACGGGCCGCTCAATCTGGATACCAGGACAAAGAGGACTGATGAAACGCAATGTCGTACGTGGAAGATGCGAGATGGATTTGCGTTTGTCAACAAGGAAAAGTTCGTACATTTGACTTGGTGTTCGAACAAGACATCATTCGGTCTTGAGTCCCTCTAGTCGGCTCCGGACGTCGGCAGCAAGCGTCGAAGCTAAAGCCGCATTCTCCGTGTGTCCAATTTGTCCATAGATCTCGGCTGCTTTTTCATAAAGAGGTAGCGCATCACCAAGGCGATCCTGCTCGCGATGGATATTTGCAAGACCGTGTAAAGCGAAGGCTCTCCCGAATCTGTCGCCGATATCGGTGGATAATTTTAGAGATTCGGAGAAGAGTGCGGCGGCTTCGCTGTACTTGGTTTGTCGTCGCTTCACGACAGCAAGACCGGCCACAGCGGCGGATCTCCCTAACATGGCGCCCAGTCTTGTGTAGATTTCCATGGCGTCGGAGTAGGAAGTAACGGCCTGGTCGTAGTTGTTTTGGTTCAGATGCACGGCAGCAAGGCCCTTCAGAGCGTCGGCTCTTCCCGCTTCATCACCAATGTCGATGGAGGTTTGAATGACCTCGGAGTATAGCGTGATGGATTTGCTGTACTCCCCTTGACAGCAATGCACGTAAGCGAGCCCCCACATAGCATCGGCTCTCCCTCGCTTGTCGCCGATATTAGTACGGATTTGACAAGCTTCGGAGTAGAATGTAGCGGCCTTGCTGTACTCGGCTTGATTTCCATGAACCTGACCAAGGCCGAAGAGCGCTCCGGCCTTTCCTGCATCGTTGGAGGTCTCCTCGTAGATGGCTAATGCTTCCGAGTAAAGCTTTGACGCGTTGATATAGTCGTCCTGAGATTTGTACATGTGTCCAAGGTTCATGAGCAGCTCGGGCGACCGAGCTCGGGAAAGTGCTGAATCTGAAGGCTGGTACGGAACCGGAGTAGTCATTGGCTATATGACGACATTTCAGCGAGGGGAAAGCAACCCATTAGCCACATCCCTTACCATCCAGTGCATCGACTTGCGGCACTCCTCAGCTGTTGGCCGCTGGGTGGGATCGACACTCCAGCACGCAACCATTAAGAAAGAAAGTCGAAGGATCAATGACATACGGACGTGATCGGTGACGGATGGGAGCTTTCCGTCCATTACGTGTTTGATGATCATCGAGTCCTTTTTGACATTTTCAAAAGGGATAGAGTTGGTCATGACCTATCCCGGCAGTCACTATCCGCTTTAGCTGA
>WSTY01001347.1:0-10929 GCA_019633465.1 Tulasnella sp. 417
CGCCTAAGCCTTTTTTTCTGAACGTGTGGGTCGAATACGTAGGGAGCTTTCGATTCCTTCGAGCACAAGCACTTGCCAAGAACCAAATACGACGAGATCATCGATTTAACCTCGAACAAACCTCACGAGCAGGCTTTCGAGGTAAGCAGCCTAATAGGCTTAATTTTTTACTGCACATTACTGAGGACTGACGTCTTGCGTAGAAATGCATCTCGGGCCGATACCTTGGCGAGATCCACCGACTGGTTATGAAAGAGCTCATCGACGACGGCGTCATCTTCCGTGGCCAGGACACTTCCAAGCTAAATGAAGAATACTGCTTTGACACGGCGTATCTGAGTACCATGGAAAGGTGGGCCTTGACACGGTTCCCCGAGAGAGTACTTGTCCACTCAACGGATCCTTCTCGCTCATTCCTAGTGACATGACGCCAGAGCTTCTCACCATCGCCGGCGTATTCTCGCAACACTACAAGATTGAGACTACGTTGGCAGAGCGCCAATTCTTCAAGGCACTCGCGAAGCTCATTGGGACCCGGTCCGCACGTCTTGCCTCATGTGGAATGGCCGCGATCGTCAAGAAGCTCGATATCCTCGATGAAGGTTGCAGTATTGGTATCGATGGAAGTCTTTATGATGTAAGATTGGTTGAAGAACGCTGTGTTGGTGTGAACTTACGTTGTTGTTCGTTCTCAGATGTATCCAGGGTTTAAGGAGAGGATCCACGAGGGCCTCACGGACATCTTTGGAGAGAAGGGAAAGTAAGTAGAGGCCATTGATGCGGGGAAGGCTCGAATCTCATTAATTTTTCTCTCGAAGAAATGTGGTTACGCACCATGCCGAAGATGGTTCGGGCTTGGGAAGTGCGATTATCGCAGGTACGTGACTGGTAATGCCGTATCTCTGACATGGATTCGACTCACGGCCGCTTCGATGCCTCTAGCAATGACGAAGACAAGAAAGGACCGCGGATTCTTTACTAATTTGTAAATATGAGTTTCCTATCAATTTATGGGGGAACGGATGTAATTATGGTGTCAATTCATGCGTGACAACGTGACATAACGCTTACTATTCGTCACTCACCTTTTTCGACCACCGCTCCGCTTGACAAGTGCTTATGCTTTATCATTATTATATTCAACACTGAACTTCATGAGTGACAATCAATCAGACTTGGAGGTCCTTCCCGGAGCTTCACGCCTACAGGATGCGGTTTATTTACCTTGTGGACTTGTGCTACCAAATCGGCTGGTGAAGGTGAGCATAGTGACGTGTTCAAAACCGATCTTTCACGAGAAATCAATCGTCCACCTGGTAGGCTGCAATGTATGAATCACTAGCAGATTTTGGTGGAGGACCGCCCAATTCTCAGCACTTCAAACTGTACTCCCAGTGGGGTAACGGTGGATGGGGCATGCTTATAACCGGTACGCGTTGAGAGCGGAGTGTTCTCCACGATAGGACGCTCATGTGTGTTGTTTTATCTCCACAAAAGGAAACGTCCAGGTCGATCCTCTGCACCTCAGCCTTGGGAGAGACCTTGTCGTTCCAGAAATTCTCTCGCCAGAGACGGTTGCACCTTACGTTCAACTGCGACAAGCGATGACCACAGGCACCAACAACCCCCGTGCACGCCCCCTCGCGATCCTCCAACTTAACCACACTGGTCGTCAATCCCCCCGAATCATCGGTGGGAGGGGGATATTCGGCGGGCCACCCTCCGCAGCGAGTTCTGTCCCAGTTCGATCGAGGGACAAGCGTGATGGAGTTGTATCTCAACTTGCGTATTGGTTGATGTTCCCAACACCCAAGACCCTTTCAATGGAAGATATTGATTCTGTGATCGAACGGTTCGTTCGAGGTGCACAACTGGCTCATCAGGCTGGGTTTGATGGGATCGAGCTGCATGCGTCGCATGGATGTAAGTATAGAGGAACTTCTCGCCCAGCTGTTTAGCTGACCAGACTCCTCCACCGACAGACCTTATTTCCGGTTTCCTTTCGCCTAAGGTCGGTCAAAGCCATTATCCTTGAAACTTTCTTCCCCTGCTCACGTAGAGAATTCATCCTAGACTAATCGTCGAACCGACCGCTACGGATTCCCTAAGGAACTCACCATCATCGAGTCCATTCTGAACCGTATCCGAGCCACAGTGCCTCAACCGTTTGCTCTCGGCATCAAAGTCAACGCGGCCGACTACGTCTCCGGGAGCGTCACAGAGGAGCAAGCTCTCGTCCACATTCGCGAGATGGCTTCGTGGAGGATGTTAGATTTCATCGAAATCAGCGGAGGCGACTACGAAAGGCCAGATTTTGGAGCAACTGCTAGTCCTAGACAGGCCTTTTTTGCAAAGTTTTCAAGACTGGCATTGAAAGCGATACCTCAAGGAGATGGTATGCCTGTTATCATTTTGACGGGCTCGTTGGTGAGTGCCATTCTGGTCCATGTTCGGTGACTATATACGACTCAAGGTCATTGAATTTAACAGCGAACAAAAGAGGTCATGACCAGGACGATTCACGATGGTCACGCCCATTTGATTGGTATTGGAAGGCCAGCTGTCATCTGTCCCAGCTATGCCAAGGCCTTACTTGAACCCCCTTCATCAAAAGCGGCCGGAGACGACCATCTCCCCGTCGATTTTCCGGATCCCCCATCTCCATTCTGGCTCAAGATGCTGAACACAGGCCTTATCGGTGCGGGATTGAATACGGCGTGGCATTGCGCTTTGATGTGGAGAATTGGAAATGATTACTGGAATGGGTTGGCCGTTGGGCGGGTAAAAGGAGGAACGTTGGGCGTTCCCCAGATTGGAGGGATCCAAGCTCTACTCGAGCTTTGGCGCCCCTGGCCCAGTTACTACCATGTGCTCATCATCGTACTTTTTTTTTCGGTGTTCGTAATATTATTTAAGTGATGATTGCTGCTAGAAGTCTGCGCGCAAGTCGGACTCGGGCGGATTATCTCCTTGCTCGCATTCGTATAATCCTGCCCTCATCTACTCCCATGCTTTGCCCTGGGTCTGACAACAAAATAGGCGGATAATATCCCCCCCCTCCCTGTCCTAATCCGCCCTTCAGTCGGGGTCACTTGCTAGGTGAGTTGAGACGTATCGAAATTGGCTGGAACACTGCGCAGCCCCGCTGAAGATGCAGAAGTCTCCGTTCATTATGAAGAATCACTTTATTCTGTCGCGTCAAACGGGCCGAACATAAAGGTAGATGACGAATGAGAAACAAGGCCCAGGAAGAAGAAAGCTAAAGTTTGCTATTGGAGCATAGGAGCATGAAGCGTCACTCAAGTCAGACGACGAACAGCCATCAATAGATCGACAAAAATAAAACGAAACGATGTTGGCCCATCACATGTGTTACATTGATTGTAGTCTAGCTTGTATGAATCCGATTTCCATTCTACCTTCGCTGTCCCGGTGACAAGTCACGTGGCCTACTTAATCGGCGCACATGAGCCAATTTTTTCAAGGTAATAGCTTCTTTAGTAGTGTGCCCAATTTGCTTCAGAAGTTCAACAGCATGTTCGTAACAATTAACTGCGCTGCTGTAATTCTCTTGGTCGCGATGCACGCTAGCGAGACCGCAAAGAGCATCGGCTCTCCCTTTTTTGTGGCCGATGTCGGTCCAGATTTGTAGGGACTCGCCGTAAAGCGTGATCGCTTGGTTGTATTCCTTTTGAGCTCGATGCACCGTGGCGAGACATTGAAGAGCGTTAGCTTTCCCCCGCTTGTTGCCGATGTCGGTTAGGATTTGTAGGCCCTCGGAGAGGAACGCAACTGCCTGGCTATACTCTCCTTGAAGCTGATGCATCTCAGCGAGGCCACAAAGGGCATTAGCTCTCCCAAGTCTGTAGTCGAGGTCGGTCTGGATCTGTAGGCACTCGGAGTAGAACGTGCCCGCCTGGCTGTATTCCTTTTGAGCCCGATGCACTTCAGCGATGCCGAACAGAGCTGTGGCTCCCCCTTGTCTGTCGCCAATGCTGGCCCGAATTTGTCGACACTCGGAGTAGAACCTGATCGCTTGGCTGTACTCCCTAAGTTCCCGATGCACCCTTGCGAGACCAAGAAGAGCTTTGGCTTTCCCTTCGCTGTCGGAGTTATTGGTGAAGACAATTAAAGCCCTGTTGTAGTACTTTGAGGCGTTGGGATAGTCACTCTGCCGTCGGTGCATGTCTCCGAGTTTCACTAGAAGCCCTGGGGAGCCATCCACCAAACCTGCTGAGCCTGTAGTCCGTGCCGGATTTGGAAGCATCATCGGCTATTGCCCAACCAGTTCAATTATGAAGGATCGACAGGAAACCAGAGTTTCTCACCATCCACTTGATTGCCGTCTGACATTCCTTAGCCGTCGGCCGCATGCTAGGATCGATGTTCCAACACTGTTCCACAAGGGAACAAAGTGCTTGAATTAACAACATCCGGGCGTCGCTGGATATGGACGGGAGATCCCCTCGAACGACGCGTTTGACCACGATCGCATCCTTGACATCTTGAAATGGAATCGAGTTTGTCATGACCTAAGTAAGGGCTAGTTTGTGAGCCTCGGTTGCTTACGATGGGAAGCTTAGCTTGCCTCATAAACCACACAACCGAATGCCCAGATATCGCTAGAAAGGCTAGCGTCTTCCTCCGCCAACAGTTCTGGAGCAGCCCAACGAAGGGTGTATTTCTTGGACGTCATTGTAATGGTGTTGGTGGAAGGGCAGTATGTTGCTTCGAGCGACGGTGCGTGGTGGGGATCCTTGGTAGCTGGCTCCTTCTCCTTGCTGAGACTTTTGGCGACGGAATGGTGGGCAGAGCCGAAGTCGGTAATTACCGCGCGACATTTAGAGTTAATTAGAATGTTGACCTGCGAAGCATCGACCTAAATTACCGTCTGGAACGTGCTCATCAATGCGATCACGACCTACCGATTTAAGGTCGCTATGACATATTGGGGGATTTCTACTGTGGAGGTATTCCAGTCCTATGCTCACATCGTATATCTGGAATATGGAATCTTAGAAATAGTTCGGAGGGGAGGAGTGAGCTTATACCAGCGAGATTCGCTCCGGAATTTCCCAATCGACCGAGCCAACAAACGCCTTCAAGGTCCCGTTGTCTTCCCAAGGAAAGACCAGCCAAATAACATTGGTTGATACGTCTTCGACAAACCCTTCGAGAGTCATGATGTTTTCATGAGAAAGGCCGACCAAGAACTCCGCCTCTCTGACAGCCAACTTAGAATAACTGAGCGTCGATTCCTTATGGGACTGTGCTGGACTATGCTTACCCCTAATATCCGTACTACATCATCTGATGTCTCCACTTTCATCTTCTTTACCGCTACGTCCTTTAACGTTGGTGTCAAACAGCCGCTCAACGGTTCGCTGTTGAGCGCCGAAGTGCCTGATGGCGACTTACTATCTGTCGTCCAGAGTTTTCACCATCGGATTCCTGCTCTGGTACTTCGTATGCTTCTTCGTCCTCTTGCCTTGCTTCCTTGCAGCTTTCTTTCGCCCCTCCACACTCATTGTCGCTTTCCGAGTTCGGAACACTGTTGATGGGTCTGAGGTTTCTATGGCTCGAACCCCCGACTTGGTCCCTAGTATCGCCTGGTGAAAGAGCCAAGAGCGCTCGCGAAACCGTCGCATACCCTCCGTGAAACTCAGGCCCGCGTTCCGTGAATTTGATCAAGGACGGATTGATTCGCCGTGTTGCGAGCTTCTCGAGCCTACGCATCTACCAGAGACGATTTGGATGAGTCCTCAAGTTGCTCTTCAGGGCCCTGGAGCACGTACCATGTTCATGCTGAACTGCACCTCACCAGAGGAGCCATCGTGGTCGGGCAAAGGAACACGAATCTTGTCAGGAGATCGGCACTCGTCACCCTGTATTATACCGCTTGAACACAAAGTCTGGGCAGCCATAATATCTAATGTTCGAACAGGCGCTTCGTGGAGAAATCCCGAGCAAGTGGAAAGATAGAGGAGGAGGGACGGCACAAGGTAGTGGAGGGCCGAGATGGACAGCGAAGAGCCCGCAGACAACCTGCCTAGCAAATTATAAGCACGCAGCAGTAGCCTTCTCCGACGAGGTTGACCAGATTTTAGAATATTCGGCGGATCGCGAAGCTGAGGTTCTAGCACCGCAATCAATACACACAGCCACAACCCGCAAAAAGGACGCATGCCCAAGCCACATTCCAATCCTACCATAATCGATCACACTACGAGGGTTTTATCTCGCCCCCGTTGGCATACATCTTCCGGCCAGCACTTGACTGTCTGCCGAACGCGGGTGTGGTCGTCCAGGAAAGGCGCGCTCTACCGCGTCGAGTTCCGGAACGCGACCGAGCTAGAATGGAGATGGCAGGCTCGGGAGATCCCAGACCCAAGATACTGAACACGGACCTTACCGTGCGAGACTGGATATCACATAGCATTGCGTTTCACAAACTGCACATCCTCCCAAGAAAATGGCAGGATGTCAAGCTGACTCAGGGCCCACTTCTAGTTGCATCCCGGAACGAGCGGTGGGGATTGCGTCCGTATAATGAGGCGATGTTCAGGGTTGTTCCACCGAAGCCACTGCCAAGTTATCTTTAGCCATGGCTCGGAATCGCCGCTGTATCTTGGCTGCGACTGGGCTGGAAGCTCGCTTTCGCCTTCGTCGAAGATGAGCAGAACGCCAGACTCTCGGCCGAGTTCCCGAGACCCGCCAATTCCATTATGACCCAAAATACTAAAAATGGGCCCGATAGGTATAGAGAATAATGCGAGACATATGCCATTGCACCGTATAGTGGAGGATTGGAAACGATTTCCAAGCGGGTTGACTAACGGGCCAGGAGAGGGAGGGACTTTGCCCGTTTCCCTAATTGGGGGGATCCAAGCTTCCATCGAGCTTTGCCCCTTGGCCTAGTTTCAATCACGCTCTATCTCGTTGCCTTTGTTCGTTTTTTTTTTGGGGGGGGGGGGGCGCCAAATATTTTCCAAAATGATATATACTAGGTGACCCGTGGCGTTTCGGGTATCGAGTTGACCGGACCGGCCGGCGATTCTGGTATAACTTCGACAGTCCTCCAGCCAGAGGCCACACACTCTCCAGCACTAAAATACACTCCCAGTATGCCAGGTGATCTCTCCAAAGCCATTGGATACCAGCTGCAAGATCAGCCCGTCGGGTGGACCAAGAAAGATATTCTTCTCTACGCGATCGGGATTGGAGCAAAAAAGGATGATCTCTCATTTGTCTACGAGCTAGGTCACTACCAAAGAGCCTTTAGTTTGGCTCATCTGATTCTCTAACATATATTGCGCTTTGTTTTCCTTCTATATATTCTCTATAAACCCTGGCGTCTGCTGGAACAGATAACTCGTTCGCCGCCTTCCCAACATATCCAGTGGCTTTAGGCCTTAAAGGTATAATTCCAACTTCCAGTGCTAAGCTAATGAGTGACCACTGAATACTTCACCCCTTTTGCAATGGTTTAGGTGAACATACTGATGTAACCGACTTCAACAAGCTCGTGCAGGATTCCGAGCCCGTACCTGGGTTGCCAAAGTTCGACCCCCGTCGCATCGTCCACGGCTCCCAGACCATCGAAAGCCTCAAGCCGCTTCCAAATGAAAGCGGTGATGGCTGGAAATTAAAAAAAAGAATCATCGGGATCCACGAAAACAGTAAGCGAAGAGCATACTGTCCTCCGATAATTCCCTCACTTTAATCGTTTTATTACGTGGACACGTAGCGTCGGGTGTTATTGTTGAGACAGAAGCTTTACTTGTCGATGGAAAAGACGTTCCCTATTCTCGCATGGTGGTGAGTCCCTTCGAACTTGAGCAAGCTGCCCTTTCTGCCGCCGGCCCACACAGCTTCTAATCATCTCCCGTTTCCCGAATCCGTAGTCTGCGACTTTCAATGTCGGCGCCAAGGTAACTGGGCAAAAGTTCTCTAAATCAGTAGCAGTGGCCCCATCGCCCCAAGTTGCTTCGAAGGGGAGAACGCCGGACCATGTCGTGACGGAGGTTACGTCCGAGGAGCAAGCGATAATCTATCGCTTGAGCGGAGACTTCAATCCTCTGCATATCGGTACGTTTCTTGACTTAGAGGCATAATCGGTAGCGCTCTAAACTGTTCGCTTGCATCGTATTCGTATTCACCGACTCTAGACCCTCGGCTTGGCCAAAAGGCCGGTTTCGGTGGTGCGATCCTCCATGGGCTGAGCACTTTCGGATTCGCCGCACGGGCTATCTTAAAAACTATTGGAGGCAACGACCCAAATGCCCTGTTGGCCTTCGGAGCTCGATTCACGAGTCCAGTTAAGCCTGGAGGTGGGTGATTTTCTGGATGGTCCGGGGGCTTCCGAGCCGGAACCAATCACGGCACGATCAGACGTTCTGCTCACGCTCCTAAATCTTGTTTAGATTCGTTAGAAACCTCTATCTGGAGGATGGGTGACAGTGTAGATGGAGTTACTGAGGTAGTTTTCTCGACGAAGAATTTGACATCCGGAAAGGTTAGTATGGTAAAAGAGGAGGTTATCTGATCGGCCGAAGACTAAATATCCTCCGGAACTCATTCAGGTTTGCTTGGGAGCGGGGATTGCTCGTGTGAGGGCGGGCCAGCGAGCAAGGTTGTAGGCGCGATAGATGCACTGTATCAGGCAGGCTCCTGCCGTCCTCATGATCTTGTTCACCTTCTGTGAGCAGTCAGAATTAGTTATTATCACTTTGAAAAAATTGGCGGTGCATGGGCTAGCGGAAGATTATCCTGATGATATTTAAAACCAAGTCCATTCCACTAGACACCACCGAGGTCAAAATGGAAAAAGTGAAGGTCCATCCCGGATTCGAACCGGGGTTGCCGGAAGATCTGTAGGAATGACCTGATCAGAATCCGGAGTGATAACCGCTACACTAATGAACCGAAGTTGTGAAGGCTACTATTGGCACAGCATTTAAAGTAGGGAGCTTCAGTTCTTCGGTCTTCGGTCTCCGGTCGCCTCTGAGGCGGCGGTTCGTGCATTCTACTATACATAAATACATACACATATATATATGAAAACCAGCCATCCAAATCCAGCATGTATCCAAGACGATAATATCCTGGCAAAGGTCACACAGAACCACGCCACGAGCCATGGTTGGATGGGGGATGTGCTCGTTGGATGAATTGTATCCCGTCCACAGCTAGTCCTCACCCTCTTGAAGAGCATCCAAAAGCATTCCAGTCAATGATAGAACGTGCTCGACCAAGCTCAGAAGGTACTTGAGCCAAGTGTCGCATTGTCGGACGTCCATGTGGGCAATTCCAAGGCTGATCCATCGTTGCCATGTGCCGAACAACCTTCATTAAAGGCTTAGGTGAATGGGTGCGGAAGAATCTCACACCAAGTAGAACTCACAGAAGTCATTTGGCTTATTGTAAGAGGGTCGCCAATCATGACGCTTTTACGACAGGCACGACTCGCGAACATGTTGCGAGCTTTCGAGCATCGCACCATTTGACCAGTCGGTGCATTTTGCATGAGATGAAGAAGCTCCTCAAGGTCTGTAATGCAAGAAAGTTTTGATGTCAGCGCAATGACCACTAAATTCCTAGTTTTTTACTGACCTTTGAAGTCGAAAACGGTGCGTTTGCTTATTGGCTGGGCAACCAGATGAATACGGTCACGCTCCCCTGACGCGGTCGGCTTAAGTGCGATCTCAAACCCATTCTTGCGAAGTACTTCGATGTTTTCCGTTGCAATTAATTCATCCGCCGCGCTCAACTCGAGCAAACGGGGTCTAAGAGGATTGTGGGACGTTGGTAGGGAGAAAGAGACAGCGACGGATCGACTTACTGGATCAGTTGTTGTGATTGAATCTTTGTGGTGGCTTGCAGAGTCTCAAAGTTGTACTTCTCGTCGGAAGCATGTTGATCGATTAGGAATAAGTCATCTGTTGAAGTTGTGGGGGTCCCGCTAATTTCTCCTTCCGGAGCCTTGCGAAGCCGAGCCACGATAAACCCCTTATTGAACTGCCCAATCACTTCCATAGACTCGAAATCCGCTTTCCGGATGACGCGAGACAGTTCTTCCTCCGCATTCTGCTGGCTTTCAGCGTTGGATACAGAGGCAGCTCCGGAAACCATGGCCGAAGGGGCCGTGCCTTGCGCCAAGGGCCCGGCGCTAGAGGCGGTCCACAACCTCGAGATACGCTCCAGCTCCAACTTGACACCCCGAGAATCGTTTCTGTTGATGGTTTGTTTCACATCCGTACTGGCACCTTCAGCTGGGAGAGTATCTGGCGTCTCCTTGGGATGAGATTCCACCGGCTCGACTTCAACAAGGTCGACCTCGATCTCACTTCTTGCATCGCTACCACGACGACGGCTGAACCGCGGAGTCGGTGATGCAGATCGTTCCATGGATTCGGCGTCGGGAGACGAGATCCGCCTGCCTCGGACGGGAAGCGATATCATCGCCACGCTTTGTTCTTGGGGCGTTTCGTCGGACACATCCATCTCTTCGTCTCCTCCCACCACTTCCTGAACTTCCGCCATCTCAATCTCGTCGTCGACTTCATCGGACCTCTCGAGCTGTTCCTGCGATGTCGATTGACTGCTGACTTGACTTCCAGGCCGAGCAAATCCGGTGAGACGCGTCTTGAAATCGAGCGTTTTCTGAACCACGTCTCTGGAAGTCCGAGCCTTCTTTCTCGACTCCGGGGAGCTAGGCTCCCTTGCTCGCCGCAAGTTCCACGATGCGCCCGCGGTGGAAAGGATCGTCTGAACGGGACGGCTTCCTGTTGAAGCATTATCGGAGGCAACGACCGCTCTGCTGGCGGCCGAAGTCGTGTACGCCCGTTTTGTCCCTACAGGGGATACGACGTGTAGGAATTCAGCGGTTGGTTCGGGTGACGATTCGCTTGTATCGCTAGTAGCATTGCG